>WYDI02007683.1:0-25676 GCA_009867235.2 Psittacus erithacus | reverse complement strand
GGAACAAGTCCAGAGGAGGGCCACGAGGATGATCAGGGGACTGGAGCACCTCCTGTATGAAGAGAGGCTGAGAAAGTTGTGTCTGTTCAGCCTGGAGAAGAGAAGGCTGCGTGGTGACCTCATAGCAACCTTCCAGTATCTGAAAGGGGCCTATCAGGATGCTGGGGAAGGACTCTTCGTTAGGGACTGTACTGACAGGACAAGGAGTAACGGGTTCAAAGTTAAACATGGGAAGTTTAGAATGGATATAAAGAAGAAATTCTTTACTGCAAGGGTGGTGAGGCATTGGAATGGGTTGCCCAGGGAACTTGCGAATGCTCCATCCTCGGCAATGTTCAAGGCCAGGTGGGATAGAGCCTTGGATGACATAATTTAGTGTAAGGTATCCCTGCCCATGGCAGGGGGACTGGAACTAGATGATCTTAAGGTCTTTTCCAACCCTAACTATTCTATGATTCTGTGATTCTAAATGGTTTCTAAAAATAATGTACTGAATCAAGCAAATATTTCCCTGGAAAATGGGGCCTTAAATGTGCCTTACGGACTTATGTGCCTGTGGCTGCTGTGTCCTTTTAGGGAGCAAAGCAAGACCTACTGTGCAAAGATGAAAGCAGAAACTTGACTTAGAACGAAAAAAAGCAGCTAGCATGAAAGCAAGAAAAAAACAAAAAAAATATTTAATTCACTAGATAATTATATTACTTATTTTTAAGAACGCGCCTTGTGTGTTATAAGTGCAGAACCTTTCAACTACTTGAAAAATAATTTTTAGAAAAGCAAGCACAATGAAAAGACTGAAACTTTTCATTCCTGTAGAGAGAGTCTGATGATCCTTTTTAGGAGCAAAGCTCTTACAGGGAATTCAGAGGAAACTAAATCTTATATTTGCTGTAAATATTGATAGATGCAGTGAGCCCAGTGGTACTAAAACCAAGCTTTCAGTTCTCAGTGGATTGTACCTGGTTCAAAGAGGTGCCACAGCAGTACTTCATGTTTGTTTGGCTAATAAAATATAAAAGTTATCATTGGATCTCAGTGCTTCTGAACTGATAAATTCAACTGACATCAAGTCTGCCCACACAAACCTAGAAAATTTGGTGTATTCTTAAACTATACTGGTGTTTATTGTAACTTGGATATTGATCTAAAAAATTCAGTACTGCTGCCTGTCAAGTTTATCACTCAATGGGAAGCTTTTTTCTTTGCTTTGGAAAGACTGCAAAAATGCCAGCCATTGGAATTTTTAAAGACACCAATGTCCTAGATAACTTAGTTTTAGATTTAAAAGGACAACAGCTATGTAATAAATAGTAGAATTGTTCTGTTACTGTCTTTCATATTACATAAAAAGCCCTTGTTTAATCCCTATAGTTTTTTAGCGTAAGATACATGTATGTTCATGCGTGTGAATCTCCAAACACATGAAATCAGGAACAATTAAATATAGAATCAGCCCTTCTGTCCAGCAAACTAAAAAAATCAAATTTGTGACTCTTTTTTTCCTTTCTTCTGAAGATTATCAGTCAATTACTACTGTAAAGCTTACAAAAGTTGGCAGTTTCTGGTGAGAGAATTCTTCAACACAAACATTAAGGAGTTTTCTAAACTTAAAGCAAATGGGTCCAAAGTAAAGGAAACCGAACACCAAGCTTGAGACCTTCCAATCTCTCGTTGCAGACACACAGGTGCCTACAATACCATAGATAATGTTCACTTGACACTCTGGAAGATTAATTTATTTCTCTGAATTTAATGAGTTACAGGAAGATTCCAAAGAGATTTCATTGTAGATGATCTCCAATTGGAGAGATCATTAAAAAATCCATTTTACCATGTTAGTCATTTGTAGACGGAATAAAATAGGAGACAGGAGAACTACTACTCAGAAGTAGTTAACCTATTCTGTGTTTAAAAGGATACAGAGGTGTCCTGGGTTCAGCAGTAGCAGTCATTTTTTTTCTCCATCTTAGTAGCTGGTGCAGTGCTGTGTTTTTGCCTTTCAGACTGGGAACAGTGCTGACAACACCAATGTTTTCAGTTACTGCTCAAATGTTTAGTCTGACAAAGGACTTTCTGAGCCTCATGCTCTGCCAGGGAGGAGGGGAAGATGGGAGGAAGCAGAGGCAGGACACTTGACCCAAACTAACCAAAGAGGTATTCCATGCCACAGCACGTCATGCCCAGGATGCAAACGGGGAGTTATCCGGAAGAGCTAGATCACTGCTTGGTCGGGCTGGGTGGTGAGAGGCTGTATTCTCTTCCCTTGTTATTTCCCTTATCATTATTGTTATTGGTGGTAGCAGCAGTGGTTTGTGTTATACCTTAATTACTGGACTGTGCTTAGCCTGTGGGAGTTGAATTCTTTCGATTCTCCTTCCCATCCCTCTGGGAGCGGGGCGGGGGAGGAAGGGGGGAGGGAGTGAGATACTGTGTGGTTTTCGGAGTTACAGCTGGGCTTAAACCATGACAAGAGGCAAAAAAACCAATAGCATCACCAAGAGACTAGTAAGAATCAAGTTCATGAAATGAAACATTCAGTCTGCTTTTTCTGACAAGGTTAATGGTGCAAAACTGAACCTGCCATCTTGTGCGCAAAGAAACAGACTTAGAAATACCAAAACAACTGCTACGTGCTACCCTCTTTTCGGGCATTACTGCTATACCTTGCAAGAAGATATGACCTGTATTTTCATGAGTGATATGGCCTATGGAAGCAGTCTGTCATTTTAAAAGTACACCCTTCTTTTGTATTTATGGACACTGAAATGTGCGGTATGAAATGCTGTGAATGGATTAAGCCAAAATATTACTTTGGCTTTAGCTCAAAGCATAAAAATGAAAGCTATAGATAATAAATTCTTCATATTAATGCAAATATGTATAGTACTTTGTTTTATGGTAAGAGTTCCTCTTGCTCATACCAATAATTAAGCTAACACTGAATATGGTTCCAAGTTTCTGAGCGAAGCGAAACAAGATTCTAATTCGCTTTAAGACATGACCACTCTAAATTATTAGCATGCAGAATTGACTTGTATCTCATAATAATTTAGATATTATCATGGCAAGTGATTATGTTAAATAGTATCTTATGGACTGTGAAAAGGTCATATGCTCATCTGATATAGGTCAGAATAAGTATTCACTTGAAATCTACCACACTGGTTGCAGCAGTAAGAACATAGAAAATAAATCTATATAAACCAGATGATTTTTTGTATTTTCTTAAAAAAAAAATGAAATCTTATTTCACACATCTTTGGATATCTCGCTGAAATGGTTCACAGTCACGAAAGCAATTCATTCTTGAGATGCCTGCTTTCAAAAAGCAGTCCAAACTAACAGAGTTTAAAATCTATATATATAGAGCATTTTTCAAAATTCGGAAGATCTGGTGCCTTAAGAGATAAACGCATAGGAGAAAAAAAAAATTTGGAAAGGATAAAACAAAACAAAAAATAGTTACAGAAATAACAAACAACTAGGAAAATAGCTGGGTGACTTTGCTGCAAATTAAATGTAAAATAACAGCTATTTGCCCATCTATATTCATTTTACAATTATGGTAGCAATTTATAAAAACATAAAAACATATAAATGTTTGTTTTTTCTTTGGTTTGTTTCAGGTCCCTTATTTGATCAACACTGAGTGAAGTTTATGGGTCTGACACAGCATAGCGTTCATACCGCAAAATTTACTGCAAGCCCCAGGAGAGAGCCTCAGCACTCTAAAACTAAACTAAAAGATAGTTTCAAGTGTGCACAGTTTCCCTAAACTCCTTTTTCTAGGTGACATGTCTTGAAGGTAAATAAAAGTGTCTCAGAAAGTGGCAGGGGACTGCCTAAATTACACAAAGCGTCAAAGCCAGTAGAAGTTAGGGCCTTCGCTAATTGCGTTCTAAGCCATAAACAAAATCATTCTGTTGAAGTGAACTCCAAAGCCACCTTCCTTTAAAGAAAACTCCAAGGAATATGTGTTTTGGTAAGAAATTCCACTTGCTATAGGTAGGTAGCCTGAAAACAAGGGACAATGTCACATGAAAGGCTCCATTTTTGTTTTTCCTTTTCTTTTTTTTTCTTTTGTCACATAATACCTGGTTATTTTTTCTATCTAGTAGGGGTCCACTTGCTGTATTGACAACGCCCAATATCCAGAAATGCTGCTATTCCGCCTTGGCCCATCTCACAGAAGTAGTCAGATGCAACCTATTAGCCTGGCCCTAAAAATTCATCTGCTTATGTCTTGCCAATAACACCTGGGACTAGTAGTTGGAAACCATGAAGCAGTGGATAGTGAAAACTAGAAAATGTCTCTGGAGATCCATGCCTCATTTTCAGCTCAGATGCTAAAGTGATATAAATAAATAATGCTGCAGTAAGAGAGTGCAATTTAGGAGTTACATAAGTGACTGAATCAAGAGCTGGAAACACTAGTAGTTCATTATTCTGCACTATGTTTTTTCAGATCTACATGAGCTGCAATGCTTTACTACAGCTAAACACAACACCCTTCAGGTACTGCTGCTAACGTTAATCAGAAACTCAAAAAAGTAAAGAAACTCTTATTATTTGCAATATATGATGGAATTTTAAAAAAACAAAAAAAAAACCCCAAAAACCAAAAAACCAACCCAAAATGAGGAAAGTAGCATGTTGCGAATGCATTAATTTATTCTTTTCTTACATAAACATCTAGCCATTTTTTGGAGGGTTTCAAAAATTCATTCACCCTTCTAGGATGTTTGGAAAACTACACACGTGAAGAATATCCAGTCAGATCACTTCATAACTCTACTTTTCTCACTATACTGTCTCTGTATTTCTGAACCTCACTGCTGTCGTGAATTGCACATGTACAGGAAGTTATCTCTGTTGAACAGCAAGTTTTGCTGCTACAGTAAGGATATTAACAATATTAAAAAGCAGTAGCGGGCTTTTTTTAGATTAGCGCCATTTTAAACTTATATATTCTTTTGCATTGATTTTATTGGCTCTAATCATGAGGTTAAAACAAGTGGGATTCAACTCTGCATGCTGTGCTCCCATCTATAGATGCTTAATCTTTTTGCTGTAAGTGGGTATCAAAAGGATACCCTCAATATCAATATAATTTAGGGAAATGCAGATGTCTATAGTATTTCTATGGCAGAAGAAAAATGGTTTGGTAAAAGTACCGTTTAAATGCACTTTCCAAGAATGGTGTGTTGTTTTCCTAAACAAGCCGCATTCTCATTTATTCAAATCAATAGATTAATATCATACACAAATGAAACAAAGAACAGAAGATGACTTGATGTTCATAATTTGTATACTTTCAAAAGGAAATACTACATGGGAACTCAAACATGCAGCTAACACAATTGCTTCTAAATAGTTTAGATCTGTTATTCATTTTAATGCTCCCTTTTTCAAAAGAAGGTAGCATGATTAAACATAAGACTTAGTGTTCAGCAGAATAAAAAATGTATCAACTCCTTGCTCATAACAGCAAAGAGACTTCATTAATTGTTTATGGCAATATAGTATCTGTCATTGCTTCTGTACATGCATAATGGTGTGGCCCAGATTATCATGATCATGGAAAGGAGACAACAAGAGTTCTACATTGTGAGGTGTGAGATTTTTTTACTCTGATGAACATCAATTAAAGTTCAAGGTGCCTAATAACAGTTTGTGGTACCCAACAACACACTGAATAGGACCTCAGATCAGACTTCATACATTTTAAAACTAATTCTGCTCGTGATATTAACAGGAATGTCTTCCCGGAAAGCAGGAAATTTTCAGAAATTCTCAGAAGGCAATTGTATTTTCACCTGTGTAAATGTGATCATGTGCTGTAATTTCCCAACTTCATATTAAATAGATTCAAGATTTTCCCTGTAAATGGGGTTCACACTTTAGTGAAAGATGTAGAAGAATGTGCAGTTTTCAGGAGGTCCCTAGGTCAAATTTCTTGTGTCAACAATAACATGATTTTATTTAGTTACTAAGAAGTGGGCTGTTTGAGTGTGCACAGTATATCATAGAACCATAAAAATGTTTGGGTTAGAAGGGACCCTAAAGATCATCTAGTTCCACCCCCACCCCCACAGACAGGGACACCTTCCACTAGATCAACTTGCTTAAACCCCCATTCAACTTGGCCTTGAATAATTCCAGGGATGGGGCATTCACAACGTCTCTGGACAGCCTGTTCCAGGGCCTCACCACTCTCACAATAACGAATTTCTTCCTAATATCTAATCTAAATCTCTTCTTATTATGCTAAAATAGAACTGAAAACATAATTCCTGTTGATGTGTCTCAAGATCTTCTATATGAAAATAAGAAAAGCCTTATAAACGTTTTGTTATGTTTTATGCAGAGTGCAAAAGAGGCGCTTGCTAACATTCAGATTGTGGACGTGATACATTCAGTGATTGCGTGTCATAATAGAAGCTCCTCAAAAATAGTTTTTATTTTAAAAACTTCATTCTTTTTATAGCATTAGCATGTTCAGTATTGAAATCAGCCACCCCCTCACTGTATTCCACAGTGATCCACAAGCCTAAACACATACAGAGGATAAAGGTATGCAGAAAAGGGACAAGTAATTGGCAAAGCAAATAGACTGAGTAGTCTGGGGAAACACATCTACGTCAGAAAGTTAGAGGCATCTTTAAAATGATGTAATAGAAATAGCTTCAGCTAGGAAAGTTCCCAGCATCACCTAATGCACCCCACTCTCAACATTGTACAAAAGCCAAAAAAGAGGAAAGCCCAAAGTAATTTGACAGGTATTGAAGAAGCAAAATGCCTTTACAATCTTTATATGAAGATTTCTAGATAGAACCCCTCCAGGTTTCATCTTAACAAAGCTTTTTCTCAACCTGTGAAATTCAATCTTTCTCACTTCATGAAGGAATTTAAGGGTTTCCATCCATTCCAATGTTCATATTTATTCATTTTCCTATACAGGTAATGGTTTGTATGCAAGCTCTTTGTTGGTGATGCTGCCAGAACTAACTGGCCCTCATTCTTCTCACCAGGCTCAGTGCTGACCCACCAAAAGACACTATTCTACATTTTTTTCTGGGTGGTTTTGTGAGAATGAATGAATTCCAAGTCAGATAATGACAGTGATTCATACCTCCACTTTGACTTAAGTCATAGCACCCAATATAATTTAGAGCATGAGATATTTCTATTAGTGGAAATTAATCTGATTTATTTATTAATGAAATGAAATTGCTTTGGCCATAATGTACAGCCTTTAAGGCATCAGTTCTCTCTGATCCCATTATTACACAGTTTTCTAATTACCTCTCTAATCACACTGCCTAATACTGTAAAGTGCCTTGGAGTGCGTAGAGAGGTTGCTGCACATTAAGAACCAAATTAGCAGATTTGGAAAGGAAAGAAGTCTCTTTTGTGTATTCTTCCCATAACCTGTGGAAAGAAGATCTGCTATTCATCTTGTGCTGACACCACGACTTTGAATGTCCAGGTGGCAGAACATGATCAGTTCATATGCTTCAGAGAAAAGTATTTTTCAGAGTATCACATGGAAATTATAGTTCATTAAACTTTACCCTCCCACCCATGCCTTTCTTGCATTTGAGTTTGGTGCAACTACTGTGAAGCATACCAGAAGAGGAACTAGGAAAACAGATGACAAAGCCAGAGGCTGCGATAGAGGCCTGGTGCTGAGGCAAGACTCTTGAAAACTTCTCTATTTTACAAATGTCTACTTGTAACAGCGGATTGCATTCACAATATAATTTAAATTAAATAAATAAAGAATCTGAAGGTCTATTGCTTCACTTGTCCTGGTTCATTTTAAGGTGTGTCTTGGATAAGACTTTTCTGCAAACTATCATTTTCCATAGAAAGACCCAAATACTACGTGTGTATGCCCTAAACAGATCAATCACCTTTCTCAGATTCTTGTGCTAAGAACTTACTGCATATTTGCTTTAAAAGGTGATAGCGTCTTCACTAGTATTTACCCAGGCCATCCTTTAGTAAAGGACCACAGAATATACTATTCAACTAGCAACTCTCAGTTTAATCTATTATCTATCTTTCATTTCAATAAGCGGTTGTCTTGCTTGAATGTTATAAAAGCATTTCTGTTCTTGCTGTTTCTTCTTTCATGAAGTCTCCAGTAACATTAAAAAAACCCCAACAAACAGCAACAAAACCCAAAAAAAACCAAAAAGCACAAGTCAGCCATTTTCCATCCATCTGAAAATTGTTTCCTGGAACATTCTTCATTCTTGACCAGGTGCTTTAAGGCTGTTTACTCTGCCATAATTTTAAGTCTAACTTGGTCTATTGCATTTCCCAAATGCTTTTTACCAATTCTCATTCTCTGTTTTTTTGGAAAGTTTGCTTTGCTGCAGAAAGTCATCAGAGACAAACATTTGCTCTTGTTACCTTAGTGTTGGTGTTGCCTATACTTTTCATCATCATCATCCAGTCTACAACAATGTCAATCAGAACAGGAATGTATGACAGGTTGCTCATCAAATTATTTGGTGGCTTGATTGTTGAAATATATGTGTCCATCCATTATTTTTATAGCATCCTATGCAAAGTTCCACAATAAAGGGGGTGCTGTTATTCAAGCTCCCTCTAAAAGGCATGAAATTTTCCTTTGTATGCATACTTGACTTTTTATTTTATATACGTACACCATGCAAAAAAAAAAAAAAATAAAATTCCTACAAGGAGTTATGTGAAAGCTCACCCATTACATTTACATTTTTTGAGAAATCTTTTAAAGTGTCCTGACAAAGATTCAATTTTTCTGCACATTCTGATGTTCTCTTTCCTTGGCAAGAAATCTCATGCTTAACAGAAATACCAATTCCACCACCTGACATCTTTAATGCATGCTAACAGTGTTTTTTTCTAAAGCAGAACTAGTCCATTCCTATTCCAGTCTATGCACAAAAAAATGGCTTAACGCCACACAGATCTGCATTTAGATGTGGGTCCTTACTCTGTTCAATTGGCTTATTCTATTCTTTCTCCCTCTAAAAAAATTTACCTCATTTTTTTGTTTGTTTGCTTTTTTTAAACGAACACATTATCCGCAAATAAGGAATAATAAAAGGTTTGAATGTTTCAAATATCACTGTTCTCAGTCCTCCCTCAGCCTGCAGGGGGTATTAAAGAAGAACAGGTGGTACTACTTCAAGATTACAATATATTGACAGGCCAAGTAAATTGTAACAGTTATACAATCCAAAATTCAGCTTAAAAAGTGTAATTAGGATATTTAGCAGGTAATCAAATGAACTAGTCTATCAAGCCACTTTGTTTACACTTCATACTTTCATAAAAATAAATAAAATAAAATAAAATAAAATAAAATATAAAATCTCATCAAACAAACAAACAAAAAAGAAGCCAACAATCCACACCACTCTGCAACAATGTTGTAAAACATCATCAACAGATCAAAATCTGTGGTATTTACAGGCACTGTTTACCAAACAAACAGAAGGACTCCAGCAGACTAAGAAGGATTGGTAGGGTGATGACAGGGGAGCTGCTGTTTGAACAGTTCTTGCTCCTTGCCCATATACACTTCATCTTTTATAGAAACACAGTATCTACAAACAAGCTAGCTCATTTAATGTAAAAAAGGAAGTTCATCTGCTCTTTGCCTAATCAGCCTGTGAGTAAGGCGTGACAGAGAGAGGGTGGCTCTCAATTGCACACAGCACTATGGGTATCTCTAGGCTGGATCATCAGCCAAAGTTCTGGGATGCACAGTAATTGGATATTAAATGAACTACAGAACTCTGTGTGCTCAAGCAAGCTGCTGTAAATCTGTTTTCGGTGTTTAGCATCACGTAGATATTGCATTAGAACACTATATTATAAAATAATACATATATTTATTATAAGTAGCCAGATGGACTACTTATCTCTCCATCAATTGGTAAAATGATACCCGGAAACAATCAGTTAATTATCTGTGAACAGACCAGGGAGTCTGAGAAACAAAACACACTCTTTAAGCCAAAGGACACAAGGCAAATGGGTATAAATTACCCGTGAAAGAAAAAAAGCTGGAAATTTGAGGAAGCTTTCCAAACATCATTGAAGTTTTAGGAAGAGCTGCCCTACAGTAGCCGCTAATAATAATAATAATAATTAAAAATAATAATAATAACCCCAACAAAACAACTAACCCATTTGTTTCATAATGAAGATTGGATCATTTATGAATATAATTATATGCTGCCATTGTCTGCAATATCAGGACATTGGCATCAGCTATCCAACCTATTTTCCTTTATTGCTTGCTGAGGAGGATATTAATATCCAATACGTTAACATATACTTCTAGAAAACATGTTTTACTAAGGTGTTGAGCCAGTCTCCTGGCCAAAATGTTTGGAACACCCTCTTTCACAAGCAAAAGTAGATTTTCAAACTATCAGCATCCAGTGGCTGGAGAGGTTGATCTAGATTGATTTTACTGACAGCTACTGAGTTGACATCACTTGAAATGGAAGTGCATCATGAAAGCCTCCCGGTTCTTAGTGATTCTGTATATTCGTCACAGCAAGCATTAAGACAGCCCTTTTTATGCCCATTTTTGGCATAAAGAGTCCTCACAAAACTGGCTCAGTTTAAGCTTGCTGAATCCAATTTCATTAACAGAACCACTTTTACTTCAGGCAGGATTTAAGATTGCTGTATTCTGACTTACAGCTGAGGTGAGCTGGTCTGTGAGACAGAAATAGAGAAAGAAGTTTCAGCTGCATCTTTCACCTTTAACAAATTTCTCTTTGTCTGTTATTTATGAACTTCATTAAATTTAAACAGAGATAATTTGTTTATTAAGAGAAAACTGTAGTTATTGAGATACCATACCTGTTTGGCTGCCTGTAGGAATCAATAAAATACCAAAGCTACTGGGATAAATTTGCTGTAAGAGAGATAGTATTTTTAATATCTAAAAAATAGGCAAATCCCAGGAGAACTGGATACTTTGATGAAACGGCCATTGCAGAATGCTGTTCTCAGAAAGGTAGCAATAAATCAGCACAGAGGAACTGAAGTACTCTGCTATATTCAGAGGTGGACGATTTTTGCCTTTCCCTCAACCCAATATTAAACAAAATCCCTTTGGAGATAACGTGACATCTATTTATGTGTCATGTTGTGTCCCCCCCCACCCCCCCCAAGTGGATGAAACTTAACTCTGTTAACCGGATGTGCAATCGTTTTTAGAAGAGTAATAGCTAAGACATTTTGTATAATTATCAGCTACAGTAACATAAAGCTGTGCAGGTCATTTTCCCTTGTGAATGAGTTCTTCTTTAACTCTGCTTCACTAAATTGAAAATAGGTATTCATCTGTTTGCTCTTTTGCTCTCTTCAGAGTCTGCTCTTCAAAGAATTAAAAAATAAATAAATATTTGAGAAGCAGCTCATTTACTTTGCTCTTTAGAGCCCTCATTCATCACTATTTATGTGTTGAAGTGACTCCTAGGCATTCGATGGAGATATCTGTGAATCCCAAGAGTTCAATGGATTGTAGCATGAATAATGACTCATCTGAAAGATTGCATTGCAACTGCATTATCCTCTGCTGAATAGCCACTATTTATCACTAGTAATTCTTCATTTTAAAAATGCCCATCATGGAAAAAAAAAATTCAATACTATGTAAGGCATATGACCAATAATCACTTTTAACAAAGAAATACCATGTTTAAACACCAACTGAATTCCCAAGTAAGACTTCCTTGACTTCCATAGTCTTTGAAAATAAAAGAACTGGATCTTATCTGCCCTAAATAACTGGGGCTTGGGAGTTACTTGATTTGTTTGCTTGTTTGGTGGTTTTATTCGTTTGTTTGTTTGGTGGTTGGGGTTTGCTTTTATTTTGGTTTTGTGCTTTGGTTTTGTTTTGTTTGGGGTTTTTTTGTTGATTTTTTTTTTTTAGTTTTGTGTGGTTTTAGGGGTTTGGATTTGTTGGGGGGTTTTCTGGGTGGTGAAGGATGTTAACTGAAGAAATTCCCTGCTTCAGGAAGCTGAGAGAATAACAAAGCTGTTGACCTGTCTTTATCACTTTGTGGTTTTTAAAGCTGTAAATTTTGTATTTGTCAGGTTTTAAGTGTATTTTTTTGGTATTTCTAAAGTTGGTTTGGGGGCAGGTGATATACGGGATCAACAGTCTGCTGTACTGTTTAGAAGAATCAGCTGCAGCACAGTTCTATATAATTGCTGGCACTGGGCATAATCACCATCTTCCTACAGTACAAAAGTACATTTGGAGAAAATATTTCTTACATTTACAATCAATATTTATCTGAGGCAAATAATGTGACCAGCTCTGCTTCTCATATTCCGTATCCCCTGTTCATAGACATGCCTTCAAAGATAAACGTGTCCAGCCATAAAAATAGATAACCTTAATGTCACATGGACAACTCTGGTAAATTCCCAAAGATAGCAGTTTTATTTTGTAGCGTTTTGAACCAGGACAGTTAACAACTACAACCCCTGCTGGCAACTTGTCAGTTTGGCATTTTTATTTCAAAGCCACATATGGTTCCCAAGTACAAAATAAACATTAATTATGTCTTTTTATTATGCACTTCTCTAGTCTTCTCTGGGGTTTAGGGGTGTGTTTGTTTATTTTATTATTACCAGTGTATCAACTGTTCCCACTTCTGCATGCTGGCTGGTTTTGTTTGTTTTGTTTTGGGGTTTTTTTATATTTTTTTTGGATGAGATTTACATTTAAGACTAGCAATTTCAGTCTTACATTGCAATGCATTTGTAGTTAAGTGAGATATCTATACACACACACACACACACGTATAAATATAGATGTTTCTTCAGATACCCAGATTGATTCTTTTGAACAATTAATACCAGAATGCTACCAAATACAATATGTGCTAAGATTGCACAAGCTTATTATATAGAGAACTTCAGATTTTTAAACGCCTGTACTCTCATGTTAACTAATTAATGCTAATCAATACAGCAAGAAAACAATGCAGACACTTCATATTAAAATTTAAACTGAGGTTACAGTTTTCTTAGTTTATCTCATCCCTAATGGTGATAACAATAGCTAAAGAGCATCTTTTATAGCCAAAGGTCTTTAGTCTGGAACTCTGTTACATTTGCATTTAATGTCCTAATATGTTTTAATCATATTTATTCCCTTTGGACTTCGAGGGGTTTTTTGACTGCAAAGTGCATTTCAATCTTTTTTATTTTTCTGAATGTTTTTCAGTTTAGTGATTAAAAAGCTAAAAAAACCTGTTCCAAGAAGATGCCATTATTATTCAAATGTGGTTAAGTCAAAGACATAAACAAGAACAGGACCATTAAATATGTCAATACTCATTTTTTCCACCAATTTTTTTCTCATTAGAATGTTTCTAATTTTTCTGACTTGATACCTTATAGGCTAATGACATGAATGAATTTTAAAAAAAAAAATGGGAAAAAGAAAAAGGAAGATGTTATTGTGGGGAAGAAATTATTCACCTGTAGAGAGATAATGAAATGCTACTGAATACTGCAGTGTGGTGCCATTTTCATTTCACTCCTTTTACTGTTCAGCTTTTCAGGAAGCACAGCTGATTTATTGTTTCTGTCTCTCAGAAGCTGGTCAAGACAGACTTGGAATATAAATATAACCTCTGTGGTCTAGACAGCGCTTCACAACCTTCTTAGCCCATAACTCAATTTCTGCAATTTGGAATTCTTCCTGGCATTTTACCGCTTCTTATTGCTTGTAAAGCCTAGTGGGTACAAGTGCCTCACATGTTGGGCAGTGCTTCCCCAGCAGGGAGGCTCTGGGCAGAGGGTCAGCAGACAGATTTTCCCAAATTTACCATTTCTTACTATGCAATCTCATGGAGCTGAATTCTCTGGTTTTGTGTCTCCCCTTTTCTCCTCTACAAGCCCTTTAGGCCATATTTTTTACATCTATCTAGAAGAATAGCACCCTAATCTCTACAAATGAATACTATATGAAGTAAATACTATAATCAGATATCATTGCTTTATTTACAGCTTATATTGAATGTCAAATGTGGCACTCATTATTCTCTCTGTGTTTGTACCGTGATTATCTCATTCAAATGGAAGAGCTCACAATAAATCTTTACATTAGCTCTATTGAAAAGAGTCTACAAATTCATTTGTTTACATCAAAAAAATGGCATAAAGCAAAAGAGTTAAAATAAGAACTTCTGTTTACAACTTGTTAAAAAATACCATGCAATACTGTCCAAGTGACAGCATTGAGAACACAGGTCCTTCCCACAGAAACTATCTTAAAGAAAGGGACCTGTGTAGCAACCGGTTCTCCAAATGGATAAGAAAACACAAGTCACTGTTGCAGCTTTCTAGTCCTAGAGAGCCAACAGACACGGTTCTCACCCAAAGACCTAGATCATTTATGCAATCAGATTTGTATTTACATAGGGCTTAAATTATACCCTGGAAGGACTCCTCACCATTGCACTCCCAAACAAGGGAAGCAAGGCCTGTTAACCTGAATCTGGGTCTCCTACCATGGCCCTTGAGATAAAAGTCTGATATATAGAGAGATCAATTAGATTTTCATCACCTTAATATGAAAGACTCCTTGATCACAGTTCTAGGACCCACCATGATAACATGATGTTTAAAGATTAATGAACAGAACTGAACCTGAAAAGTCACAACAAACTACTCCTTATATTATTCTCCAAGCCTTCAAAGATATGTGTTTCAGTATTTTTCTTATATGATGAAGTATAATAACCATGTTGAAATTCCTATATTTTCCTATAAGCAGATTTAATCTTTTATCACAATTTTTATGAGGTGCCAGGTTAAAATTTTACTCAGAGAAACTGTCATAAAATATATATGCTCTTCTCTGTCAGTAGCCAAGTTAACTGAATTGATCAGTATACATACTTCAAATAATAAATTACAGGTGCATCAATTGTCTTTAAAAAGAAATGCATCCAATCTTATCCACAACCAATATTTATCTACCACACAGTAACAACTTACTGTTTGCTTCTACAATTTTCCATGCAGGTTTTCTTTCCACCTGCCTGAACCGAGGATAAAACATACCACAATCTCTACAACAAAATTGGATTCTTTTGTTTAAGCTACTTGTATGAAAAAGGAAAACTATTTACTAGAGCAATCTGTAAACAACAAAACCACCATTTAAATTGAGAAACTTTTGTCTGGGAAAGAAAACCAGATACTGACACGAGTCAGAAATTTTTCATATCCTCTTTCTGCTTAGGGTGGATTTCTCCCCTAGCAACTTGTGGAAATAAAAAAAAAAAAAAAAAAAATCTATATTTATTAAGGAAATATAAAGAATTGAAGCCATGTGTTGATTCACACTCTCAGACACTACAAACTTTGGAGGACCGATCTGGTATAAGCAATTTCTCCATAAAGTTAAGGCTGTCATTTCATTTCTTGTCCTGTTGAAAACAATTAGTTACCAATTATCACTAGATTTGACTTAATCTATTACAAAACGTGCCATTTGGAGACATAACAAATAATTTTTTTTCTTAAAAGGCATTAGAAGTACATTATTCTTACAACATTATCTGTTAGTTTCTTTGCTAAAACCTTATTTCTCATGCCTGTATTTATAATAATAATATCTCCAAAGCTCTAAAATAGAATCAAAACCAACAACAACAAACCACAGAACAAAAAAGATAGCTGGGTATTGGATAAAGAGGGTACACATTATGCTGTGTATAATGAAGGAGCAATTTGTGTGTTTATGTACACACCCCTGGAATAAGTATGCTAGTTACAAAAGTCAGATTAAGCTCATGATGCTTCATGACCTCATCATCCTATCTCAGCTGCCCCAGACACACACACAACTATACACAGTAAGATGCAGAACAATGATGAACTTTCACGTTCATTGCCACCAAAACACAGCCACCCATAAGACAAAATTTGAATTGTCCTGTCTCCCCCAGCACATAGCAAATCTCCAAGGAAAGTAATGTCTGCCCCTGTTTTCACCTCCCATTTATCACTAAGTGTTTGGTTTTAACACATAAAAAATAACCTACAAATAACCTTGTAAGTAACTTTGAGAGAACTGGGTACAGCTGAGACTGAATCAGTCTAAGGTCCTACCAGAAGCTAAACAGTACTCAATCTGCAGGGCCAAACAGGTGCTATAAATTACAGTAAGGTATTCTTTCAAAAAATTAACAACAGTTGTGTTAACTCAGTCTCAGAAAGTTTATTTTCTGCTGTAAATCCATGCAGATTAATTCCTTCGGCCTGAAGAGTAAGCTACTCCTCAAATACAGTGACAAAAATACATTAAGGGAATTCAATTAAGAGTTGCATTTTAAATCTTGAAATGTATGCTTTAACTTTTCTTCATACATAAACTTTTTCTTTCTGTCAGTAACACTGTACTTCCTTCATGGTCTCTGGGCTGTAGCTACCAAAATCAAATGAGGAACTAACATAGCTGGTAAAAAAAGTTGCAAGTAGCTAGATTACTCAGAGATATGCAAAAACAGTCTATAGTCTTAATAACAATGGGGCTTCCTGAAATTCTAATAAATACTGCTACAGCATTTGCATATACAGAATATTCTGGCTGATCTCCAGTAAAAAAGCTGTGTATCTGTGTATATTATGTGTATTTTATGTATTTCACAGGAAAACTGAGGCTACTTTGATAACAGCATTTGATTATATTTTAGTAAAAGGAGACCAATACAACACATCTATGTACCCTCTGAAGTAACGCAGTATTTTTTGGATTCAGTTTTTTGATACATCCACATGCTTGTTATTTTCAGCATGTAAAATGTACACATAAAAAAAAACCCCTACAAAAAAATAAATCAATATTTTTCTCCAATTACGTCATCTGATTAATACTTAAAAAATATCATTATTCCGAGAGCAGAGATCTTTATTTAGTCTACCTCTCCTCATTCTACCAACTAGAGTGAAAATCTTAAATAAATTAAATGCAAAGATCATTGCGAATGTCTTTCTAACTATATAGCTTCCCATATATATATCTATATATATCTATCTCTTTCTTATACTACTAGACATACTTTCCTTCAAATCAGCTACAGCATGTCTTCTGAGATAATTTAACAAGGATTCCTGTCACTTCAGGCAGACAAACACAATTTCTGTTTCTATTTAACCCAAATGTCTCTATTTTATTTTTAATTCCTTTTATTCAACTTACCAAACTCTAAATCATTAAGTACAATTTGTCCTTAAAGTAACTTGTTCCATAATTATGTTGCATTTCACCATTCAGTAAAATGAAGCATGACATTAATTAAAAGCTGCCTCAGGATATTTACCATTTTTTCCAGACTTCAGAATCAATAACAGTTTGTACTCAAGAAGCACAAATCAATGATATCTATAGAATAAGCAACATTATCTATGAAACTGTGAGAAGACCAGACTTTAAAGGTATGCCATAACAAAAAAAAACCAAAACAAACCCAAAAATCAAAAAAAGCTGGTTTTGTCAGTCTTTTCACAAAATCAAACCAGAAATTAATACATATAGCAACCCACAGGGAGGCCACCATTTAGGTAGAAAATTCTATGCATAGAATTTATTTTCCAACTAATGGATGCAAACTTTTTTTTTTCCTAGGACTCATGTATTCATCTGCACTAAATATGGTCTTATAAAACCATGCATTTAATGTGGGGTGCGAGAGAATCACACCACGACCCAATTATCAAGGCAGTATCCAAATTAACAAAGCAGCACATACAAAACCCCTCACTGTACAATCAATAATGCTAATTTGTTTTCTGCAGACATTACGTGAAAGTATATCTTTGTGCAAACAAGCACAAGCTGAAGCTAAGTTCCAAATTTAGTTATTGATGATTGCAGGTGACTAGCTCCCTTAGTGACAGGCAGACAGTAGATGCAGACAGAATACACAGTTATTACTAAGTGCTGGGAAAACCAAATTTACCAACCACAAATCCTGAGTCCCACTTTAATCATTGTAAATTCTATTGTTGGTCTAAATAGAAGCAGATTTGGTTAACATTCTGAGATCCAGCCAGCTGTGAAACATGGCCTGCTGTGTTAAATAGCTGATGAAGCTATATTGTGCAGTAAAAATAGCGTGCGCTGTGCTCAAAGGATTTGCTTAAAAGCTCTAAATGAAAAAAATCTGAAAAAATGAAAATAGCAACAGAAAAGAATGTACAGATGCACACATCTTAGTTATAAAGTCTTGCTGAAAGATTCTGGAATTCTGTAGTTTAGAAGTCATAGAAAACCACTCTTAGTCTAATTGTCAGGCAGCTTCACCCCAGCTGGGATAACCACACATTTTTCGCTACCCTTAACTTACAGATGTGGATTCAGGCACAAGCTGACTCACAACAAAATCTACATGGTTTAATTGAAATAAACATTGTAAAAGAAAGGCTATTTTAGACCTAAAGCAGCCATGGGCATCCTTCCTACCTCTCAGCTTTCTATAGCCCAAGAGCTGCAAGACATGCTACATGCTCCAACAAACTTATGGGAAAGATCTGGATGGGTTCTCAGCTACAGATGATGCTGAATTCAACCTCACAGTGGGATGTAGGTAGGTTTCCTGCACAGCTGAGTCCCAGCAAAATCCAGATGAGATCTGCAATGGATGTTGTTGCCTCCCTACATCACACAGACGGGTCACCCTTAGCAACAGAGGCAGGGTAGACCTATTGCAACTTGCATGATATAGTACCTCCAGACTGCTTGTGAGATATGAGCACATCATGACCGACAGGTGGCCCATTCCTGCACAGCAGTTTATAGCAAATGGGCTGTTTGGAAACCAAGTATGGTTTTTTGAGAAAACAAGAATCAAAACATAACAGCTTCAAACCTTCTACTTTCAGAAAATGATGCCTTTGTGGAAAACGCGTATGTCTCATGACTCTCATCCTAACTTTATTTTGTGGTTCAGATGCCATACTCAAACTTATTTCCTGTGATGTATCACAGTTTCCAATGTTACTATAATAAAAAAGCTTGAGTAGTTAAAACTGTTTCCTATCAAAAAAGGGACTTGTTGATTTCTTCTAACCACTATCCTTTTAGACCTCCTCACCTTGATGTAAAACCAAAGCATTCTTCATGCCGACTTCAATATTTACACTTGACTCTTATGAGGAGATATTCACAGTGCGACAAGTTTATCTTTAAAGCGCTTTTTTCCTCAAGACTGCACAGTATTTATATCAAATGCCACAGCACCTAATTGTCCTTCTTCAAATAGTGGCATTTTATCAAGATTTTCAGTGTACTTAGAGATTGCAGATATACTAAAGAGACCACAGGGCAGCAGCTCCTTTCCCTTCTCCCACCATGCTTACCACTCACTGTGCAGGCATACACACCTTACCACGCAACAGAGGAGAAGCTTCATTTTACTAACTTCCATTCAGGTCAGGGATATGGCTGCTGCTACGTGTATTACCATTTCTAAAGACAAGAAGCCACGTGCTTCTGCTTCTTTATATAATTCAGCAAAGGCTGCTCACCATATAACTAATGAATTGGCTGCATTCTGCCTGATAGTTATTTTACATATCTTCCTATGTTCTTAGTGACCTAGATATAAAATCAAGCAATCTACTTATGTACCTGCAATGCTCTCCAGGGTACAGTGAGTCTTTAAAACAATGACTTACCAACTGAGCTACAGCAACACAACCCTAATATTATCATCTCATGATAAAATCCTATTCAACATTTAGACTGTGGGCTCAGAGAAGTGCTCATCACACACCTCAACAATTCATCTGAAGATACAAAAGAAAATAAGAAGAAAAGCTAAATTTATCATCCCCTTCCTCCAAGAAGATTTATTTTTAGGTAGGTAAGGATGTATAAGAAAGTATTTCCTTTGGCATTTAAAAAGAATTATTCTTGAGTTTCTCGGTATCCACTAGCCAGAGTAAGTTTGCACATGAGCAAAGATCTAAAAGATTATGTAGAAATTAGAATAAAACTAAGTCCTCAGTTTCCCTTTCTAAAGGAAAACCACTTTAACAAGCTCGTGTAATATTGCACAACACCTGGCTGATCAAATTCCAACAATTCATAGTGTGCTTTTAATGAGTACCTCTACTTGATTTTTTAATATTTAGATTGGAAACAAAGGTAACCTTTTCCTCATTAATTTCTTTCCATTTTCAAAGTGATAACAAAAAAAATTTCTATACTTGAAAAAATTGATATGCAAGTGAAAGAGCTACATCATCTCCAGCATGGTTTAAAACAATCCTGTGGTTTCAGCTCCCTGCTGCTTCAGAGCGCACAGAAGTAGCTTTGCTAAACAGGAATTCCAATGAGCTGTGTAGGTCAGGCACATTTTCATTTTTTAATTTTCCCAAAAAACGTTATTTAACAAATATCTTTGAAGTTGTCTCAGAAATGCTGTTTCCTATTCTGAACAGGACAACACTCTCATTTCTTCAAAGGAAGGTTGCAAAAGACTGACAGAATAGGTTACAAAGAACTGTCAGTCCGCCTAAAGAAGAGATTAGTATTTGGGTGGGTGGGGGAGGAAGAAAGAGGAGAGGGAAGGGCAGTAAGGACCCAAAAATTATCATTATTTAGCATCATTAATGTTGCTATTTATTTTGAAATTTTCTAATCTTGTCATGTGTTTAGGAATGATTTCCCCTAAATTCTGTTACAACTTCAACAGGTCCAAAAACATTCTCAGAACCTAGGTAGCTAATCTCAATAGCAGTCTCATTATGATCAATTGACATGAGTCTGGCCCCTTCCACTCCTGACAGCCCCAAGGAGAGTTTGAATTTCACAGCATCCAATTCCATCCTCTTCCTTTTACCCTTTCCTCATACAGAAGTTGAAGATCCTTCCTCTGACTTGGTCAAGGGAGCACTTCATCAGAAACATGATGCATGACTGCATTAAACAAAACACAAAGAAAATGTGACATGCTGGAGCACAAGGAGAAGATTTTTAACTTTTTTCCAATGGCTCCAAGAGAAGCAGAATGGGAAAAAAAAAATAGTATTCTTTTCTAATTCTCAAAGTGGCACAGACAGGAACCAAATTAAGTTCCCTGATCTCCAGGATTTTATATATCATCCTCTCTATACTGTTCCACATGTAGTTAGTCATCACTCCAGATTTTAACAGCTTCAGATGAAGCACACTTCTCATTTTGTAGGTAGCTGGTTAATGAAGAAATATCTATTTGAAATGCAGATATTTGCATGCTCTTGGTACTTACTGGTTACATATAAGATAATGTATATGCAAAAAAGTGTTCAGCTTTTCCTGAAGAGAGGAGGTGTCAAAAATGTTCACAGTGCTGTACCCTGAATGACAGAATAGGGAGCTAGTTATGGGTTACAAGTTTAGTTGATCCACATAGCTAAAATTACAATGGCTGTGATAATTCTTTCACATTCAACCTTTATGATCATTATGCAACATTGTAAGATTGCTTTTCCAGTAGCACAAAATCCTGAAAATTACTTGGGGGTGGGGGAATATGGCACCTGTGTTCCACTTTATCCAAACTCTATTTCTTCCATGTCTGGGATGTGCTAGCAATAGTATGTCCTAGCAAACATGGTATTGCACTGGGATTCAAGGGAGTCCATACTCTGGTTGCATTAATCTGCTGCTCTGTCCTTCATAAGTCAGCATGCCATTGTTCCCCTTTCTACTTCTTTCATCTTAACAGTAACAGATATTTTGGAACTAGGTTAGTATATTATCCTGTGTTTGTATTTCCCAAATGCTTCCAGGACTGACTTCACTTGAGGCCTTTAAGTGCTAATGAAATATAAATGATAATGCAGACACTGAGCTTTAAGTGTTTTCTAAAAACACAGCTGCAGAATACATTTGAAATGATACAGGATTAATTTGCACTACAAGATTTTTAAATGCCTTGTGTAGACCTCACATTTTTAAATAAGAATGCTTGAGGTCAGGGCAAGAATTCTTCTCCCATAAGCAACTCAGCTGAAAGTAATTTACTTGAGAGGCTTAATCAATTCTCATTTTGAATGCATATAACTTTGCAGCAAAGCAGCATTTCAGTGATGGAGTACAGAAAAACATACTGGAAAGGTTCCTTTCAGTTACAGCATTTTAAGTTGACGGAATAAAGTTTGTCTTTTGCAGACTTTGAATTGCTAGCTAGAAATATATTAACTTCCAGGAAAAGAAATTTCTGTCACATCATTTTACTATGTTTATCAACCACCTGATTCTCTACTGGGATAATACAAACTTATCTGAGTTGTCGTACCTTCAACTGAACTCATCGGTTATCATTTAGACATTAAAAATACCCAAAGGATCAGTTAATAGCAAGGAGAATAGCAGGCTGATGATCAAGTCAGGCCACTGACTGCTTTGGGCTGGACAGGAGTTGCTGATACAAGTTTATTCTTCCCACTTCCATGAGCTTCTTAATACACTGAGCAAATTCTGGTTTTCCTGCACTAGATAAAATACCCTTTCTCAGATGAAGATTAAAATCTGAATTGGATCTTCCTCTTACCACCGTTTTCCACTAAAATCAGTAGTATTTTGGATTCAGTGAAGAAGGCAAAACTTGATCTACCATATGTGCAAGGTCCACCGAAGGTTCGTGCTTTGGAATTAAACGCAGAATATTGCAGAAGCCAGAAGTTGCCATATGTTCACAGTAGTCAGTGTTTTTTATCTGTTAATGGCTAGGCTATATCCACAGGTTTTATGCATGTAGATGTTATTTGCATATGTCTTTAGGCATACATATACATGAATGTATACCTAGATGGATAGATAGACATAACCTTAGGTAGATTGAGAGCTTTTGCAGAACACAAAAATGAACAGTGAATGCTCTAGAATTTTGATGCAAACCAGGGTTTTAGAAAACTCAAAACCAAAGATATATGCATTATAACAGTATAAACAGAGAACTTCACATAGAGCATGTATATGTAACTCTCTATCAGACTAAACCGTGCAGATTTAAACCACATAGTACAGCATATTAAGAGGCAAATAGACCTAAAGTATAAAAAAAGCTAAAAAAGAAAATGGTTTTCAGAGGACAGCAGACAGTGGGAAAAAGCTGTAAACTAAGCTAATATTCAATCAATACAAATAAGAAAATACTTTAAGAGGAGAATGACAAAAATCACGAAGTCAAAAAATACTAGAAACAAATTAAGAGATGCTATAGGTAAAGGGGTGATTATATAGACTTCCTCAGTTCAATACAGTAGTCAGGGATGAAAACAAACATCAGAAGTATAGAACCACCAAGGCAAATTAGAAAAGATTCCTGAACAACTGCATTCCTAGAGAATAAAAGTCAACTACGGAGCACCTGGAGCAATGGTGTGGCTAAACTCAGGAGATGGAGGTTAAATCATATTTGGCAGCAGAAAGAAAGTAAAGACCATCACGTAGTTAAAGACTGGAAATTGAACAACCTGAGGAAATACTTGCAATAATAACCTCTTAATCACTTCTGAAGGATATAGTGAACATTTTGATAAAATTGTCCTGAGGGACAGGGAGAGGAAAAATATGAGAGGGAAAACTATCAGAATATAAAGCTGTCAGATATAAAAGATCTTAACCAGCACACTATCTGGATAGAAATTCCATTGATCTCAAGTAATCTGTAGTAATTAAATACATTATTTTAATCTACATCTTCAGTTAAAGAAAGTACCAGATACAAATTTACAACAACAGACAAGATTCAGGTAGGAAACACAAACATAAATACCTACTCCGTTGTCACAACAAAAATTAATCAATGACATTTATTTCTGTATAGACTTCATTGACTTTCACAAAGGCTTTCATAGAATTTTTGGAACAAATTTAGAGAATCTTCTGAGCCACTAGAAAATTGACACTATATGTTAACAGAACTATGATTATATGAAAGTTTAGGAAATAAATACTTTTTATATATACTAAAGGCAACTGCAAGTGCCAGCAAGGATGCCTACAGGTATGTAGACTGGGAAAAAACCTCCCAAACAAAACAAAACCCCCACAATCAACTCTGTCTGCTTGCATCCAAAATCCTCCCCTTATCCATTTCACACTGATGCAGATCAAGAAATCGTTGTAATGAGAAAAGAAATAAGGAAATTTGGTACTTCAGGTGTTTTGATAATAAAAGAATAAAATGTATGGAATGGGTAATGAAATCAAGGTCAGAATAGCAATGCACAGCCAAACCTTTGTAATGCTAAATCCAGCAAGACAAACAGAAAATTTCTGCGTGGCAATGGAGGCACTGACTTCAGCTGTGGCGCAACTGAAATCGTTTATTGAGAGAGCTTACCGGCTTTGTATAGACCCCTGCCTAGCGGTTAGTAATTGTTAGTATCGGTTAGTTTCTTTTCGGTACTTTTTGCAACATCATACGCTTTTCCCAACCAATCACATTATTGTTCACGTGCCTTTACTTGAACAACTTATTTGTTCTCAGATGTATAAGCACATTTTTGTGTTACCACTTTCTGCTACATTATCACTTTCCATTTTCCTTGAACATACATTATTTTGTCCCCTCAGTCTATCCTGGAGACTTTCCCTATCTCCTGGGAAAGTCCCAGGTACAACATTGCATCTTTGTCTTCAGTAATTTCTTTGTTCCAATGTCTACAGTTGATGGAGATTATCTTGGGGTTCTAACTTTGACTCCTCTTGGCTTGCAGCTGATGAGGGTCAGGATGTTCGTGTTCTTGTTCGGGTCTGCTGGTGCAGCTCCTTGTGCAGCATTCCCCACATCTCTGGATCCTAAAGTCTGCATATTCAATTAAATATAAAGACAAATTCACGATGCAGAGTTGCAAACTGGGGACTTAATGAGATCCTCCAACCAGATTGTCATCAACTGCTGTTATAAAGAAATTTTCAGTATCTGATTGTCAGGACAAATGCAATGAGAAAAGACAACACTAAATTCATATGGAATCAGAAATAACTGATCAAAATTGGCGATATTTGGGATGCCTATAAGCACTAATAAGACTCAATCATGACAAGAATATTCAATGAAGAAAGTTGCAGTAGAAATAATACTCTCTAAAAATTTAAAATACAGGCTTCTTAGAAAACAATTAAGATGACAGATATGATTGTAAAAGACAAAGATAAAATAGCGGCACAGTAGTAACTGCAATCCAAGTTGAATGGAAAAGACTAAATGGACAAATTAGGTGACATCCTTGTCTTTAAATTGGAGAAATATCAATTTGATAGATAGACCACTCGGTGGATAAAGAACTGGCTGGATGGCCACACACAAAGAGTTGTGGTCAATGGCTTAATGCCCAGCTGGAGACCAGTAATGAGTGGTGTCCCTCAGGGATTGGTATTTGGGACCGGTCTTCTTCAACATCTTTGCTGGTGACATGGACAGTGGGATTGAGTGCGTCCTCAGCAAGTTTGCCAAGGACACGAAGCTGTGTGGTTCTGTTGATATGCAGGAGGGAAGGAATGCCATCCAGAGGGACCTTGACACTCTTGTAAGGTGGGCTGATGCCAAGCTTATGAAGTTTAACCATGCCAAGTGCAAGGTCCTACACCTGGGTTGGAGCAATCCCAGGCACAGCTACAGGTTGGG
>WYDI02007682.1:0-42255 GCA_009867235.2 Psittacus erithacus | reverse complement strand
TCACACTGTGCTCCAGGCCCTGCACCAGCTCCATTGCCCTTCTCTGGCCCTGCTCCAGCACCTCAATGTCTCTCTTGTAGTGAGAGACCCAAAGAGTCAGAACAATGAAGTTTTTTGCCCCACCAAAAATAATTGTATCACCAGCTTCAACATGATTTCCCCAAAGTGCATTGTGTGCCCAAGTACACTTCATGTAGGGACTTCTTTTGTTTTCCCTAAGCTGTAACTGTAATGCAAAGATATTTTAAGCTAACTGCACAAAAGGGATACACAGAGAACAAACATCCCTCACCGCTCTGCTGGCCTTTTTGCTGATGTGGGAACCTTACATGCACATTAATACATTTATGCACTCTGTAAAGTTTATAAAGCCATCACTGAATATAATTAAAGGTATAATTTCTTCCAACTGATTTTTTTTTTAAAGTAGGTCATCCTGTTGATTTAAGTACCTGAAATTGTGCCTGTGAATGTTTAATGAAAATAACGGTGTTGGTAACATGGAAGCGGAGACGATTTACTGTCTCATTCCCATTTCATGGGAGTTTCTTATTCTCAGCGACAAAGACAGTTTCTAAAGTTTTAATAAGATCATTTCCTCCCCTCTACCCTTTTATTCTATGAAGATTAAAAAGAATAAAAAGATCTGCTCATAAAACCTGAAGGATACAAGATTCACAGTTAAATGCCTCTAATTCCCTGCTCAGCTGCAGAGCAAGTATCAAATGGTCTCTTTCCCTTGCACTGACAACATCCTCAAGTCAACAGTTTCTAAAACATGAGCCCTTCAGTAGCCTTAGAAGACACTTTAGATCTCTCTACGTGGCAGACTGCAAAACACCAAAGTGGGTAAGTACAACGGTGGTAACGCAGTGGTGGCACCAAGCTTTGTTACCACCCTGAAACTCAACATTCCCATCAGCCACACAGGTAAGAACGATGTGAATACAGTGTGATCACCTGGAACTTACACTGCAGTGAAGAAGAAATATTAAAAACCACAATCGCTTTTGTGCTCCTTCAGTTTGAGTTATTTTGTATACACAGAGACCCTGAATTTCCCCATACACTTTAAGCTGTGAAAAATCAGCATCACTTAAAAGATTTTCAGTAAAGCAAATCTACAGTGATATTTTTTCCAAGAGAACCATTAAACTTTTTGCTAAGCACAAGAACACTAAGCAGCACCTGTTGAATCACAGTTCAAGTGGCTTCCAGAGTTGCAGTGATTCATCTTGAAGAACTGAAGCTGGCAAGAGCTCCTGGTTCCAGAAGTCTGTCCCCTAGGCTGGGAGAAAGCTGATGATGCTGATTTGTCAGTGGCAACAAACCCTTGAAAGCGACTTCATTAATAACAGTTTGCTTTATGAGCCTTGATCCATATTTTGATTGTTACAGTGATTTTATGCACGTCTTCGGAAAGGGAAACAAACTCAGAATTTGGATTGAAATGACACCCATAAAATGCACAAAATTCTCCCACTGTACCCACCAACCACCTCCTAAGCTATCGTGACTTGAAGGGTATTTAATATTTAAAGATTGCAATGAATAGAGAGGCTCATGTAACAGAAAATACAGACAAAGGTCCAGACTGGAAAACCCCATCCACAAAAGCTTAGACTTGCCGCCCTTTAAAGAGACTTTGCCTTCATTAACAAAGGAATGAGAGTAAGAAAAGGTCATTTCAATATCCTCCCTGAGTGGATAGTTTAGAAACTCACCTCTCCTTTCTCCAGCCTTGCCTAACACCTACTACCTCTTCAGATTCACTTCCGGGTCAACTGGGAGTTTATTTACCCTTATTTCTAAAGGAATCATCTGTGAGGCAGTGCAAGAAGCTTCAAACACACACTGATAGTCCATCACCTCAACTCGGCTTTCAATGACACTTTTTCACACTCATTAATTCAGAGTTTAGGAAAACTGAGAGTTCATATTCAGATTATCTCTCAGAGCATGTTTTTAATTCCACTCTTGGAAATGAGACCCATGTTGCTTGCTGGATAAAGCACAAACTGCGCCTCTTATTCCAAATTCTGACATTTCCAATCTTCTATCTCTGGCAAAGATGTTCCAGTGACAGGAGCTCTTCTCCCAGGCTGCAAAGTTACTTATTGGGTGGCCTCAGGGAAGGTCACTTTTCCATCTCTCTCACTGTTTTATTTATTTACTATAAACATGCTTATATAAAATGATACTAACTACTTCTGAAAAGGTTTTTTGATGTCTGTGAATGAAAATACGGTGGTATTAATATTCTTAATAGGAGTTCATGTGATTCTGTCAGACAATTCTCCATCTTTCTTGAGGGGAATTAAGGAAAAAGAAACATGAGTGTTTGCATAAGTGGACCTTGAAAACATGCATCACTGTGGATGGTTATGGAAATGAACACATTTCTATTGTCTCAGTGTTGGAGAAAATCATCTTCAGTGATGGATGTTGCTTGAACTAGAGCAAAGCTACGCAAGTCATTTCTGAAATGAGTTAAACCAACAAAGCAAATACTAATTCTTCCAACACAGATTAAAACTAAAGCTGACAGCATGTTGCCAGCCAAAAAGAAACACAACACACGCACACATTGTTTCAGAGAGAGTCCCCTGAAGTATTAAAATGAGATCACTTGCAGCCCGTGCTGCTGGGCGCATTGCTGTGACAAATCTGCTGCATTCCAGCAGTGCTCAGAACTGAGCTGCACAGCCCTGGCAGCGCCTGTGACCAGAGGGGATGACAACAGGAAAACACTGCAGCTTCCTCACTGCCCACAGTCAGACCCAGTGTGTGCTATGGAGTGACGAGCAGAGGCAGCCACTAGCCCATCTGCGTTCAGCAAACTTCCCATAGTTTTCCCTTCTTGCTGCAGATGTTACGAGCCAGATGGAGACATCTGATCTGGATAACAATGCTTGGTGAAACCATTTGAGGTTAACAGGAATGGAGAAGAGACACGGACACCTAACAGAGCCCAGCAGTACAGAACAGGCACAAGCTCCAATATTTGATGCAGCTACTAACTCCCTGCAGCCAAAGGCAATGCAAGGACTCCTCCAATAACTGGACCCAAGGATAACCATGAGTCAGTGCAGAACCACACAGATCTCACCACCTTATATGGCTTGACACTCAAGCAAAGAAGTCTCTTGAAAGTTCCTTCATACAAATAGAGCAATTTAGGTATCTGTGCATTTATATACTATGGAAATAATATAGAGTACTCAGTTCAGCTGCCCCATCTGTCACACATGCAGCTATTGCACCTTTTACCTTTTGTCCATGCTTGCACACATAGCATATGTCTCACAGTCACAGCAAATATCTCTCTTAGTGAAGGAAGATGAACGCATCAAACACAGAAGGATGATCTGTCTTTGCAAAACCCTGTCTCAAAAGCAGTTGTCAGAGACAGGCCAAGTAGGACTTGGACACTCTCCTAACATGTTCTTCCCTCTGAAGCCGCCCAACTGAACTGTTCTTTCAGTTCAGTCAAGAGTTAACAGGCAACCTGTACTTACAGTCATCTAACAACCCACAGAATATGTTTTCTGGAAGAAAAGCTTATGCTTCCTGCCTGAGCTACATCAGCTGAGGTGCAGAAAGCACTCAAGGATGGGCCTAAAGTAACTTTGCAAACAAATTACGCAGATGACCTCTGAAATCGGTCTATGGCTTTTAGGACTATATCTTCCACTAAGTACATAAAATGAAGCAAAAAGCCATTTGCAACAAGACAGACTTTAGTCAGTGAGAAGTATCAGACATATTGATGCTAATTAATTGGTGACTGATTACGGAGCTTTTAGGTGTCAAGACAACTTAGTATCAAGTTTAAGGAACAAAGCTGGAGTAGAGTTGAAGTGCTACAGCTCATGTCATGCTAAATTAGCTGTATGTTAATTGGATTAAGTTACAAAACATTTGACCGATGCTGTCACGCAACACCACATCAAGAGGTGACATTCTCCAGTGTGACAGAGCATTACTGGATGAGCTGTATTGGATGAGCAAGAGAACCCCTGATCAGTGATCAACCAATACACTTGCATGGAGAATGAACCAGGTCCCAGATGTCTGCCTCCTGCCCTAAGTGTCCCTTCTGTTTGTTATTCAGATTGGGCAAGATCTCTCCCTCAAATTACATCCCAAGAAATATTCCCACATCAACATATTGCAGCCTGCCATACACAGCATTTCCCACTGAGGGTAAGAAGAATTTCTGGAAGCATTAGTTTCTTAAATATCATGTTATTGTTTGTATTAGGGGAGCATCCGAAACCTCACAGATAAAGATGCTTCTTATGCTGTACCAATCCAAACATTTGACTGGAACTAGCATCTAACTATAAAGACTAAAAGCTGAGGGAACAACTGACTTGTCCTACAATTATAGCACAAGAGCAGCAAACCAGGAACAAAAGGGTCAATTTTTTTCCCCATCCAGTGGACCTTAAGAAGGTTCGACAGCAGCAAATGTCTGAAAAAGAGGATTTTTGCCTCTTTTCTAAAAGAGAAAGAATACCTTTAGTGCACAGTAAATTAAGGCCACTCCAGCAGATGTGAACTGCACAGCAAGCAACGCACTGCAGAATCACGTATGCAGTGATGCTCAAGTCACACAGCAGAAGAGAAACGGCTTTGAAGGATTATGTCTGTGGAACAGGATGTAACACAGCCTGGCATCAGGTAGCATCATTTTCCCCTGCAGGGGTGGGAATGTATTAATGCCTTTACCCTACTGTAACTGAATCTTTAAAACTGTAGTGGTGAGGGTTCACATTTAGATTCAGGACTTTCAGATTCAATTCCAGCAGAGCATTTTCCAAGGCCTGTTGACAGCGAGATGAACGCATTTGGAGCACATCTTGTCACAACAGGGGAATGAGAAGCTATCAATTTATATCTTAAACAGAAGAAAAGAGGAAATAGAACTATTATGATAAACTATTTCCATTCTATCAGACAAGTAAGTTCAAAGTGTGGAACTAAGCTTGGCTTTGAGGGTATTAACAATCCTTTGCCAGTAACATACTGCGCTGCCCAGTACTTTCAAAACAGCTGTTTTAAATGGCTGAAAGATAACATGTGGCTGCTGATGCCTCTAGAACACGGCCAGGGTATGTGACTGATGTCCAGGACAGGCAGAAAGGTGCTGCTTCTCAGCAGATAAAGTCCAAGGTCAAACCAAGCAGAGACAGTGCCACTTTCAAGGCTGGCTGATGTCAGTAGGAACTAGTTGTCTAGAACACAGCTGAAAAAGCAGCTACACTTCCCCTTCCGTTCAGTCTTGTCAACAAGAAGTTTTCAAATTGGTTTTACACTAGAGAAGCTGAAGTAATCGTGATCTGTGGGTGCACACTTGTATCTTATGTCTCCTCAAGACAGGGAGCAACTGATAACCAGTCTCCATCAAACTTCTCAGAAGCAAAGACATCCCAGAAAAGCAAAGAGTCTCTGCTTATGCCTTCCCCCATCCCAGCCCACCCAGAAATTCAGAATACCTCTAAGCTTAAAACAAGAGAGAAGAATCCACACTCAACCATCCTTAGGTAAAAAGTATTACATGCTGAGTTACATAATAGATTCCCAATAGTAATAAATTTCCCAGGGCAGCTAGATTTCACACCCATTATTTAGCTGGGGTTCCAGCTCAACACCACTGCCTCCTTTCAAAACACTGTGTTTGCTTCAGCTCAAAATAAAGAGTTTTTCAATCCTCTTTCTGGATATGAACATATATGTCCATGAATATATCACAGGTTTAAAAATGGCAAAAGTTACCAGCTAACACACAACAAAGCTCTGTGGAATTCTTTTTCTTCTTTGGCTAACTGTAAAGATCTTTGTAAACAGCAATATAAGTCTTACTTTTCAACCTGCATCATCTTACATGGGATATTTTTAGTGTATCTGATGCAAGGCTTTTTCTTCTGCTGCAGAGCTGTCTCCTGAGCACTTCAACAGAGGCAGAGGAGCTTGTTTAAAGCAAAGCTAAGTGCTCTCCCAGGACACATCTGGCCTGATTCTCCACTCACTCAGAATGATACAATTCCAGAACAACTTCCATTTCTTTGTTCAGACTTTCTTCTTATTCCCAAGTACTTTCCTGTTACTAAAGAAAAATATGGGCGTTTTCCTTAAGGCATCAATATACCCAGAACATGGTTTCCACATTTCTCCATGCAAGCCTAGAATTCCAGTGGGTGTTAGGAAATAAACATGTACATTGAGGCATCTACAAGACGCTTTCTGAGAACCCATACACAAGGAACAGAATTACATCTATCCAAGGTAACTTAGATGCTAAAATGCACAAAGAATAGCCAATTTGCTAGGAATTGTAGCAAATGTTTCTTACAGAGCCTGGAGTTTCAGCCTTCAGGTTAGCAGCATGTAGAATCTCAGCTGCCACAGCCAGCTCCCAGTGTATTTATCTACCAGGAATACAAAACTCTGAACAGAAGTACACATATGCACACACACAAAGATACACCTAAGCTTGAGAATTAAATCAAGTATTTTATCTATATCAGTGCCTAAAGTCACAGAATTATACTAAAATGCCATCCTCTTCACTTCAGAGCTCACAGAAGGCTGATGGTTTTGGCTGCAGCTAGAAACAGGCACAAAGTCACTGTATTCTGCCTCTGATTCAATGTGTTACATGTTCTGAGAAATGGCTTTGTTACCCTCTACATCATAAATGACAACCTTTCCATCAGGCACTAATCAGTAACAACAGAAACCCCTTCAGAACCATATTTATTTCATATTTACACAACAGGAGAGATTATCCATCCCAAGTTATGGGGAAAGCACCATCTAGGTGATCTTCGGTCCCCCATGTAAACCCCTACCTCCCAACAAAGAAGAAATACCAACTAAACATTGAGAGGAAAATAAACACATCCACTAATAAGGTCTGACGACTGGGAACTGTTGCTCAAACAAGCCTAAGTACTCAAAGCTGTCCTTGATGATGTCCTTTACTGTGACGCTGGTGAGGCATGGGCACAGGTTGCTCAGAGAAGTGGTAAATGCTCCATTCCTGGCAGTGTTCAAGGCCAGGCTGGGCAGAGCCTTGGGCGACATGGTCTACTGTGAGGTGTCCCTGCCCATGGCAGGTGGTTGGAACTGGATGATCTTAAGGTCCTTTCCAACCCAAACCAATCTGTGATTCTATGATGTTATGAGCGCTGCTCATAAGCAACATGTCTTATGTCTCCCATCCTGACACTGCATAGAAGGAAACGTTAAAATCCTCTCCATAATTTCTTCGCAAGTGCTCAGAGGCAGAAAGCAGGTAATGAATACTGGCAGAAAAATCCCTCATCAGGAAGTCTGCCTGAAGGGTGTGCTCCAACTGCTATGCAGCTCATTCAGGAAAGATGAAATATTCAGAGCACTGGAGGGCTGTGACATAAGTTTGGACACTTTATTTTGAGCTTTCATTAAATAATGAGAAATTACAATGAGAAATCTGGATGGAAGATGGATTTACATACCTGCTACGAGCACTGCCAGAGTATGATTATGTAATCATATTAATAATATAATTAATTATGTTAATTATAATATAATCATATGAATGGAAAACATTATTTGAAATATCAAATCTAATATTTACATGTATATGACACATGAAGGGTTTTGGCAGTTTTGAGCAAATGTTTATGTTGAATTATGGAAAGGAAAGGAGGATTCGCTCAAGCAGTTGAGGAGAACTGGGCAGCCAGTACTCGGGATCTGGAAAATCCCAGGCTAAAGACATCATCTCCTGGAGGATTTTTCATGAGCTATCAGAGAAAAGGTATTTTATTCATTTTGTCCTTTGTTATATGGTGTTTGATGAACCATTGTGGCTGTCAGGAAAAAAAGGCTAAGTTAATATTGCTGCATTAGCATGAGCAGGGCTAAAAAGGATAAAAGGGTTCTTACAGAACAAGGAGATGACAGAATTATGGCACTGGCCACAGCATACAACAGTAACGGAACGACAGCGTGCGCATTTCCCATCCTCTCTCTCTTTGCGTTCTAACAATATACTCATTTTTTTAAGCATCTTTTAAAACAAAAAAAGTTTTGTATTATTTTTTATTTGGGGTAATGCACAGAATGTTTCTGAACATAACACATGGAACAGGGATGTGACCTGTTACACTGAACTCTGCTAGACAACTCTCATACAGATTTATGTATGTTAATTAAAAATGCTTTTCTACAAGTTTTCTGTTGACTTCTGGACAGTACAAGTCTGCTTGCTCTATAAATCTCTCATTTTTCACTACCGGGTTTAAAGGCATAATACTTAAGCTAAAAATCCAGAGATTTTGACTGTGCGTTCCCATACTGCTTCAACTTTTTTCCCTTCTCTAAGGTGCAAGTGTTCTTCAGTCTTCTTCATTGCAGCAGGTTAACACAACTGTTATGGCACACCACTTCATAATAACACACAGAAGTCTCACCAAACATGCCCTACTCACAAGAGTAGAGGAGGATAAGGAGGGAGCAGACATGATCAAAGCACCCATATGAATCACAGAATAGTTTGGGTTGGAAAAGGACCTTAAGATCATCCAGTTCCAACCCACTGCTATGGGCAGGGACACCTCACACTAGACCATGTCACCCAAGGCTCTGCCCAACCTGGCCTAGAACACTGCCAGGAATGGAGAATTTACCACTTCTCTGGGAAGCCTGTGACTCACCACCCTTACAGTAAAGAACGCATAGAAATCAACAGCCTCCTCTTCACTCAGTGTTAGGTTCCCCTCAATGCCTTGCAATAGATGACAACTGAGAACATGAAAAGGATGAGCACAACCTGAGGTACTGCAATGGAATTACGTATATTTAACTTCCTCCACCTCCACAGAAAGAAATTTGTTTTCCATTAAGCTTTGTAAACAACCAGTTGCAAACACAGTCTACATTTAAACATCTACGTGACAGCACAGAATGGTCCAGGGCTATTCCTTTATCAGGAATTTACCCATTTGGGAGGTAAAGTAATTAAAAATAAACAAGCAAACGAAGCAGAAAAGTTTGCTCTTGATGCACTGCAAATCTGAATGGCAAGTTTGTGATATCAACTATTTTATTAAATAAAAACTGAGATACAGATTTAGTCCATATGATTGGCAACACTTTGTCCTCTTGGCAAGAAAAGGCACCTCTCTAGTATGTAAAACCACACTGTTCCCAATGGGAAAAGGCAGCCAATTATCCAGAACAAATTGTGACTGTAACAGTGAAGATCATTTTATTATTGCTTGGAGGGTTTTTGAAGCTCTTCCTATGATATTGTCTCGTAAATAATTCAATGAAAGTGATCTATTTTGGTGGGGAGCTTACTAGGGAAAGCCTTTCAAAAGAGGATTCTGTCAAACCTTATTTCATTTCATCTTAAATTCCAAGCCAATTTACTTAGATCACATTTCAACATCAATTAACACAGACTGGTAATTTCTCTGTGTGTTCAGTTAAACAGCTAAAAAGGAATTAACAACATGGTTATGTTCACTCTATTCCTGTCCATAAATACTGTGACATGTTACTAAGAAGTAGAAGCCTCTGATCATGAGCCATGAAGAACTTGCAAGGACTTGAAACTGGTTTCTTTAAAGCTCTGCAGTGTACCTCACGTACCAACTGCGATGCATCCTAAACCAAGTAACCCACAGCACAATATGCTGTGATTAAAGGTATTGACTGGATGTGGAGCTACTCTGAAGTTCACAGCAGTGCCATTTAGAAATAAACAGAACAAAACCTTATTTATGTAACATAAATTCACCCCTATGACAAATAGAATAGACTTTCCACTTGAAACTCAAGCATCCACCCACTTCCTGCACGTATCACATTCCTCCACATTTGTGGCTTTTTAAGCCACAAATTTGAACAACAAAATCCATCTCTCCACCCCCCCAAATAATGGTGCACAAAGGAGAAAAGCCAAAGTGAACGTTGCTCCGTCTAATTAAAAACTATTAGGACAAAAGAAAGGCAAGAAGTCCTAAACGTGATCATTTTCTTTCTTGCCATTTCTGCTGAATGTAACAACACAATTTATCCCTAATTCTACTGTGTTTTGCCTTGGGGGAATTTGCCTGGGAAAAAAAGGTATTAAAGTGATTTATTTAGTAGTGAGGCTAAAAGGACTGTGCCCCGTATTAATCCCAAATGGCATTAGACCTCCAGCTTATTCTCCTATAGCGCTAACACTGTTGTGTAGGGCCACATATACTGGCACAGCCTCCATCCATGGCTAGGAACCTGCAAGGGGCAGAATGAGAGCTGACGTCCTCTCATAACTGATGAAGGAACATGACCAAGAAAGCATTTAATGTTAGAGATCTTGAAAGCTCTGGATGCTAGTACAGATTATGGTAGTCTTAAACATGTCTTTAAGTGATATGCTTAATGGGGAATGTATATTTCAATGCCCAAATGGCAACTGTTTGTCTGAATGTATTCTGAATTACAGCCAGCAGAATGGAAAAGGAGAATACCTTCATAAAGACAATTTATAGCTGTTACCTGACTGGATTCTTTTTTATCCTCTGCTATTTTTTCTTTCAGCTTTTGCTGCCAGCTACCTTTTAGAGGCACACCAATATTTGCAAGCAACCTGTAGACCATCCTGTGAAGCCATCTCCGACTTGTACAAAATCATCACATGCTATCAAACATGCTGGGTATTGCAGGCTGCAGTATGAAGTCCTCTAAATATAGAGAAGCACATTTGCAGTTACCACAAGCTATCTTTCATGAACTGTCAATCCACCTTCAACAGCCAAGGGCTTGAGAGCACGTGAGCACAGTTATCATAGGCCCCTGATCAGAGAATCTGATTTTCAGAAGCTCAGATTTTCAGAGGAGATATTAATTTATAGGGAATTAGACTTTTCTACAAACTCACATATAGTAAAACATGCTTTTTCTTTAACTCTCTCATAGGGTTTAACAGGAAAAACAGAGTAGTAAAGGAATAGTAATGCTGTGTCAACTCACTTTTGGAGTTTCTCAGTAGTCAATGCAGCTGGTGGGAGGTTGCATCAGCTCACTTTGTAAACTGAGCTTTCCTTTTCCTCCCCCTCCCTTTTGTTTTATATCTGGTTTTACTGGAAAACCAAGTATGCTTAAATCACAATAGCTACTAAACACATGGTAACAAGGTTTAATATGCACTGAGGGTGAATACAAAGGGAGAACAAAGGGAGTTTAACATAGCGTTGATATATCATGCTCAAGGTTGATGGTTGGGCCACTTAAAAAGTGAGAAGAGCAATTACAGGGAAATTAATTTACTGGGAAAATAGTTCTTCACATTCTCCTCTCACCACTGGAGACACTTCTTCTGTCAGGATTGCACAAAGAGCTGGTGAGTGACCTGCCCTGTATCTGCGTGAGGGAATGGGGCAGGAGAGGCTTTCCTCAGTTATTACAAAAGTGGCACTCTTCACCTCCACCTTTACACATAAAAGAGGCAGCAGATGCTTTTCATGAAGAGAGCCTCAAAGAAGTACTAGGATGCAACCAAAAAGAGGAACTGTAGATGGTGAAACAAATGTTCAAGCCTGATCTGACCCAGGCACAACAGGAATATCAATCCAGTTTTCCTTATGCCTTCAGTGATAACCTTAACACCTGAGCTTCCATAGCACTGATAAGCACTCTTCTATCAGTTTTATCATAACTTGATCTCAAAACAATTATTGTTTGGAAGCTTTATGCTGCATTCCTGTAAAATAGATCTATTTCAGTGTATTGACAGGTATAAGTAGCAATTAACTTAAATATTCATTACCATGTTTAATTTCAACCAAGCAAAGGTATAGCAGTTACACCTCTGGCCTCATTTACATCTCCGGTTGTACCTTTTTCTCCACAGACTGTTCATTTTCTATTGGACTGATGGAATCAGGGTAATCCTTTCTAAAGCTGTAGACAACATGGAAACAAATACAAGGAAACCTGCATTTCACAGGGATGTGAACTCTACATCTAAAGGATAAATCTCTAATATAGTTTTTAATAATGGTGAAACTTTGACATGGCAGTTTAGAAAACAATCCTATTCTACTAATCCTCCTCATCAGATGGGATTATATGACAAACATTACATGTTTTAGTACTGCAGTAATCACAAAAGTGGAACCTTTTATAGAAATATTTTAAAGCTCTTATCAACTATATGCTGTTATTTATACCAAATTCATGTTTTATGCAACTTCCAATTACTCTTCTAACACAGTACTTATTAAAAGCAGCAATGCTTATCAATTTTGGTTGGGACAGATGGCCAGTAGCTCTGTCATCTGTGGGCACAGATTAACTCTTTCCAAGTTTCTCACCACTCTAAACACCTCAGATGTTCTTTAAGCACTCAGATGTTCTTTAACCACAGCGCAGAACTAGTCCTCTCACATGCTAGTGAGAGAAAACAAGTATGAGATGCTTGGGTAATACATATGGAATACAGCAACAAGGTAGCTGCAGAGATTCCTCTTACTGTAGAAGAATTTTGGTGGAACTCAGGGAAGAAAATGAAGAGATTAAGCAAGTGGAACAATACACAATGTTAAATTCTGCCTGATAAACAAATAACACAGGGAAAAACACAGAGGCACTGAGAGACAACATCCATATCTGTAAGAAACAGGCTGTCCAGCTCACAGCACTGGAGTTCAAGGCAAAGTTTGGTTTTTATAACTCTTGAACAACCTGATCAGTAGAACTGGGATGACAATGTTCCCTTGTCTTCTATAATGCACAGCAAAAATTTACGGTCACATCTTGACCTAACTTCAAGAGGTCACTTTTTACTAGTCCCGTTTAGTAACATGGTCATCTCAACCCAGTGCTCTTTCTGAAGCTGCTGCTCAAGTCTTTGAGCGCTCTCCTCCTGTTTATTATTCCAGAAGCATTTTGGATGATGGAAGGTCCTGAATCAGTCAGTTCAGACATCATTTGAACACAACTGAAATACATGACTTGCTTAATTCTTTCTGGGACCTGTAGCTATTGCTAACCATGTAATCTGCCTCCCTAAGAGGATTTTCATGTATAAATCTTTATCAAAACTGTGCTGGTATTTAATTTTGGTTTTGAGAGGGTGAGAGGGAAAACTTAAGAGTTGTAGAAGACCTTCAGAAGAGGAAAATGTGTTTTGAAGCACATTTTTCAGGGAGAGGAATTTCCATAAGCGCTGTATGTTTATTTTGTGCCACTCAAGTTTAAAATACAACTGTTGAAAATGGGATACGATCTCCCCCCATTGTTTCAGAGCTCTTTCAGGAGTTTCCATTTAGTCTTCAAGGCTCCCTAGTAGAAGCGTAACAGCCAAACATTTCCTTCTTTGGATTTAGACCCTGTTTGGTATAAGTTGTCTGGAAATCTGTTCTGGAAGTTAGCACAAGTGCACCCACAGCAGGGAAAAGGACCTAGATCTCCTGGTTTCCATTCATGCTTTAATCAAAAACTGCTTCTTTAACCCCTTTCTTCAAACTTAGTAACAGTATTTGTCAGGGTTTTTTTAGTATGCATATCTGCAAAGGTTTCTTGCACTGGCCATGTTTGTCTTCATAACCTAGTATTAAACATAGCTGCTTTTGACCATTTAGATTTTCCATGGGTTAAGCTCTTTTCCTTTTGGTAGCTTTTTTCTGTGGTTATTAGTGTTAGGTCAAGATGTGAAACTAAAAACACCCCACCACCCAGTTCCTTCTGAACAGACATCCAGGTCCCTAAAATAACAGGTTTCCAGTAAAGTAACTTCCTCCCATTAATATCTATTCCAATAGAGGAGAAGCAGAGAACAAGAAAGCTGAAGAAAGATTTACTTTGTGCTCTGCACTAATGATGAGGAGAAAGTAGCCTGAGAAGTGACAGACTTAAAAGAATTACTGGCAGTTGTACCGGCTACTCACTTTAGGCAGTATTTTGTTGAATGTGAATAAATTGGTAGAAGATTATAGGCTTACTGCTCATCTTGCGCCTCACCAGAAATTAGATACAAGATTCTTCATGTTTCAAGCTGTTTTTCTGGATAGCCTATGACATAAATAGAATGCTTAAAAAAGTGGTATCATTCAAATCATGAGGTTGACTAATGTGGTAAAGAAACCTAGTTCAAAGCATTATCCAAACCTTATTTGCAGTAGATTTGTTACTTGCGAGACTAAAATAAAACCATTGTGTATCTGTCTGTTACACCAATACATTAGTCTGAAGGTTAACTTAAAAAGTATAAAAACTGGAAAATGGCTTAAAAGTTTGACCAGGAGAAAATGAGGGTTCATCTATTTGAATGAAATGAGAGTGGAAGAAGAAAAGCTCATTTTAGGTGATTGACAGTTCTGTAAACTTGCAGAGAGTTACTTTATTGTTGAAATTTTCAATGCTTCAGAGGCTTAAGGAACAATTCCACTGCTCTGCCCTTAATTCAAGGATTATGATGTTTCAGAAGTAAAACCACAGTTGTGTTCCAAGCCCTGGTTACTGGTTTTGGCTGTATACTGTGTAAATAAAACACAAACATCTCTGCAGACACTGTCATAATAACTACCGACTTCAACAGGGAGGAGAAAGAGTAACAACCATAAGGAAAAGTCCTACTGCAGTACTGCATCTTCTGCTGTGGTTTGTGCAACTGCATATGGAAACACATAGCTTGGAAACTGAGAAAAGCTCATAAACACTGAAACAATAAAGTTCTGCCCAATTTTCCTACCAAAGGGGACTTGAAAAATGCAGACCTTGCTTTTCTACCATCTGAACAAACAGATGAACTCATGCAAGCCAAAACACTGAAACCAGTGACAGAATATGAAGCATTTTGCTTAAGTTGAAGGCAAGAGGAAAACCGTTCATGTTTTTCAGAATACTGGGAATATGATCCCCAAAGAAAGATCTTTGTCTTTTACCATGGATATCCCCATTTTAAGAGAATTAGGGAAGAAATGGATGGAGAAAGCAGAAGTCCTTCCACTTACTGAAAACGTAAAGTACTGAAAAACATACAGATACCCTGCATCTTGCTCTGCCTGTTAAAAAAATCACTTTGATTTTAGGCTGTGTTATTGTATCTGTCAGCCAACAAATAAAGGCCATTTCAGAGTGTGCAGAGAATCTCACTTCATTTGGTGAAAAAGCAACAACAAATAGGTATAAATGAGCCTGCAGATTAAAAGAAAATCCTGCCTGAAAGGCTTATTAAAAGTCATTTGTTATGTTTTCCTCCCAATTACTGTAATTAAAAGCAATAATACATCCTATGCTCCCAAGATTAATGGGAGATGTTTCCTTTCTTGGGGTGCACTTTTTCAGAAGTAAACCATTACTCAAAATCACATTAGTTTCATTAGGGAAGCTTCAAACAGGTATGAAATGAATCAAATGTTAAATGTTTCTATATGACATGATGGATATAGATACATAATCTGCTTCTTGGTTAAACACATGAAGAGTAGAACAGACAAGTTTCTTGCACGTTTGACATCCTCAGAGGTGATGACACCTTCAACTGAAGGAAGTGCAGCCCTCTGTCCCCATCCTGAAGCAGGTCTCAATCGCTAAACAGACACCTGCAGGCTGTGGAGAGGACCACTGGATCTGGAACTAAAGCACCTAATCCTGCATCTCCCACATCTCCCATCAGTGTCTCCTGGAACAGCATTTAACCATACTAATGCAAAATTACAGCTTTTAACTTCCCATCTTTTTTCAGACAGCTACAGCAGCAAAAATCCCCATCTCCTTCACAATTCACTGTTTCTCAAAGCAACATCTGTGTTTTACCATAATAACACTTTCTTTAGGCAAATGCATCAGCCTAACCTGCACAGCATCTCTTTTTTTTCCTGGAGTCCTCACTACTGAGATGAGACTGCTACTGCCTTGGCTAAACTGGATTTTGGTTTTGTTTACTGTACAAGCAGTATCATTCAGAGGTGGCACACAAGCATCTTCATTAAAGAAGTGTGGTATTCAGTCATGTGGAGTTCACAGAATCCCAAACTGGTTTGGATTGGAAGTGACCTTAAAGCTCATCCAGTTCCAATCCCCTGATATGGGCAGGGACACCTTCCACTAGAGCAGGTTGCTCCAAGACCCATCCAACCTGGCCTTGAACACTGACAGGGATTCTTACTGTAACATTTATATGCTAAACCCGCAGTCTGACAGCAGTATATAAAAGCAGTGTATAATTGTAATTAAGTGTGTGGAAATCATAATGAAAAGCATTTTATTAACATGAAATAGTGATGCTGCTATGTTTTACCTGCACTGCTCAGATCAATACACAGAAAATAGCCCAGCTAGGGTGAATTGAGTAGATGGTTACAGGAATTGGAACTTGCTGTATGTAAAGTTGAGATGCCCCCAGATGTTCCAGGAACAGGTCATGCTGCTTTCAGAAATTGAAGTGGTTTGTGTGTCTCTGCCTGCTTCCCATTCATTAGGATGTATGGAGGAATGAAATTGGCATTCAGACTGTTCTGTGCTCATATCTTACACAACTGTTCCAATATGTTTATAGTGATGGAGTGTCACATTATGTGTTTAGTGCTTCTTGTGTGCTTACAGCTCTGTTGGCTACCTATGCCTCTAGTCAAAGTGCACCCCCTTTATTTCTGATTCTCAGTTGTCCAAAAGTCATCTTTGAACCCTGACTTGGGGGAAATGGGATTAGCAAATGGGTGTTAGTCTTTTATGAATGTTTAGTTATTTTATGTACACTTTTTATACCAAGCTGTCAGAAAAGAAGCTCAAGCTCCATAATGATAAATGCATCGAATTTCATCATTGCACATCTGATCTTCCTTGGACTTGCTTCATTTAGAAATATCTCCCCAAAATATAAACTTCCCAAAGAGGGCCATTAGATTATCTTGCATAACCTTCCTACTGGTGCAGTACCTGCAGATCACATAAAACCAAGGCTCTGACTTGGGTAATACAGTGCAAATGTTCGTGGGCTCACGTCATTTGTGACGAATTCATTCAGTTCATTCAGATTTATTCTGCAGTTAATCAAGTCAGTTGTTCTTAGCTTCTCACTTGAGAGGGGAATGAACTTCCTAATGCAATAAGATAATTTTACAATTAAGCAGCTGCCTAAATAAATAGATTTGTCTTTGTCAGAAAGAAAATAAATAACTGTTCAAACTACAACTTACAAATTTGCTTAAACTAGAGACCACTGGATGAGTTGGGGACCCAGGAGAGAAATGATGAAGCCCTTTGGTGATATGGCTTTTTGAATCAGGTGCGTTTCAAGGGCTGGTGGCACAGCAGCTCTCAGCAAGCTTATTTTATAATCTTTTTCGTGGTGTGCTATGACAGCTGCCACCTTCTTGTTTGAAAATCACTGTCTTAGCTGACCTGTCAGTGCTAAGCAGAGCTTGTTACTTCTAACTTGTCATTACAGGTTTTCTTCTCCTGGGTAAAACTTGTTAACAAGAAGTTTTTCTGTATTATATGACAGAATTTATTGAAACAGGATTTCTCATATCTAACAACTTGATTACAAGCAGAGGCTGTTGTCCATCCTGCTCAGAGCTCCCTACAAGAGTACTGTGAAATACATTCTCCCTGCTGATTGTACCTTAAATAGAGCTGTGCTTGAGCAGTTTCACCTTTCCTTATGAAATACAGTTTAGGAGGCTGACTCGATACTGAGGCATATTCTTTTAAGATGATCTAAATCAGACAAATCTCCAGGTTTTGAAACTGCAGGTTTGATGATGCTTACTTCTATCAAAATTACACTAGGAGAAGGGTCCAATATGCAGGAATCTTAGTGTGGCTCACAGGAACCATGTGGAATTGGGTCTTAGGAAGTAAGAGATTTAACAACAAAAAATAACCCAGTTCCATCACAATCTGCTATAAAATGCTAAAACAGGAGCAAAATTGAACCTTTTCATTCAATGTATCAATTCTTCCATCAGTTCAGTGAATGGCGTTCCAAGTTCTTTAGTGCTACTGAAACTGCTTCAGCGCAATAAGTCCATTTTTCCTTTGCTACTTCACAGGTAATTCTGATTATTCACTGTCATCTGGGGCAAGAGATATTTCAAACTACCAGTCTCCAATGGAACAAATACCCTGAGCTTCACTTCATACTCAGGTTAGAGGGCAGACAGAGATAAATTAAAGAGTAGGTCCACAAAAAAGAAAGTAAAAAAAGCTTTGGGATGTGTATCTTACCCATATTATAATGCAACCATTTACTGCCACAGCTTAGCTCCTTAAAAGGCTTCTTGCAGAGTATCTCAGAAACTCTTCCAGTCCCTAAGTATCAGTGGTTTCTTTCTCCTTTAACACCAACTTCTGCTCCCTTTTCATCCTTCAGATGACAAAAGGCTCCTCCTAGCTCACAGCCTTCAGCTGAATTGTCCCCCAGTTGTCCAGAGTAAACAGATTTGGAACACAAATCTCCCAGCACTGTGCTCTGCAGTCTCTAGACCTGTGTCCCTCCTGGGTGACTTCTGTGAATGCCACACAAGACCATGCCTCCAGTATGAAACTCAAAAAACCTGGGTCCCTCCATCCCCATCCTGCCCTTGAGTTTGCTGCTGCAGAGTACCCCAGTTCAGCTATCTGTATGCAAAAACTGCTCTCAAAGTAATGCACAATCCTCATGTGATTCAATGAGCCAGAGATGAGAACTGCACTCTGCAGCTCCTCCCCAAATCAGGTAAATTTAAATTAGAAAGAAGATGTTAAATTCGCCTTTCCAAGGATCAGACCATTGAAGCCTGTAAATGAAGACATCCCAAAAATGACATTTACACAATCTCTTTATCAGTAGTAATACAAGCACAGGCTATGCAGGGTGATCAAACTGGAGCTGAATTTCAAGGTTAATGAAAAGAAAATTCATAGAGTCATGGAATCACAGAATGGGTTGGAAAGAACCTTAAAGCTCATCCAGTTCCAACCACCTGCCACGGGCAGGGACACCTCACACTAGAACAGGTTGCTCCAAGCCCTGTCCAACCTGGCCTTGAACACTGCCAGGGATGGGGCAGCCACAGCTTCTCTGGGCACCCTATGTCAGCGCCTCAGCACCCTCACGGGGAAGAGCTTCTGCCTAAGATCTCATCTCAATCTCCCCTTTGGCAGATTGAAGCCATACACATAAGCTTTAAGGATTTTCCCTGCTCATGGCTCCCAGCAGTGGGCATCATGCTCACAAGGGATTCCTGTGTACCAAGAACTGGATGCACTGAATAACACCTGAGCTGGGGCCAGTGGGCATTTCACAGCACAGACCAGGGTTTGCCATTCTCCAGGTATGATGGTTGGCTCATATCAATGACCACTCCTATGCCATGCTGGTCTAAAACACTGGCTTTGCTCTCAATTCAGTTCAGCAGCCTGTATCAGTACCTTCACAGCAGCACAAGAGGCTCACAACACTGAAACCTTTTCCATAGCACCTGACTTCAGTAAATGAAGTCATTTCCATAAGGTCAAGAACAACTGCAGAGCACTCATTCCACAGACTACCTGCAAGATGTGTACTCTTACAGCAGCACTCTACAACAAGTATATCTTGGCTGAAAGCTTTTGAGGGGAACAATCCAACCTCACCACTATCAGAATTCAACCTGCTTCTGCAGGGAGAAAAGAGTGATGAGGTCAAATATAAAGAACCCAGATACAAGGAAAAAGGGCAAAGCAATTCTCAAGAGATCAGAACTATTTTAAAAGGACTGTGATTTCTATGCAGGTGCACAGACCTTCTCAATGCTCAGCTCCACCAGGTGCCATTACTTAGCCATCCAGCAATGGAAGGGTGGATTCTTCAATGACATGCCTGACAAGTCATAAATAACCAGCTTTTTTATACTATTGTATCCCCCAAAAACACACTGGGCTAGTTGTTGCCAGAGAGAATAATGAAATGGAAATGCTTTGTTTTGACAAGTGCTGAGGAAAACTTTCAGTCCTTTCACATAACAGAGAGGTTAACCAAAACACACAGAATCAAGAAAAGAGAAACCCCAAACAGTCACAAAAAGGCAAATGCTACCACATTGATCAAACACAACTTATAAATACAATTCGGCACTAAAATGATTCCATACAAAGGCTGAAGGTAGACAATGCTCTTTATGTTTCTGCATTTCAGGATGAGTGTCCTGGTTTGGCTGCCTCACCACTGATGTATCCATCAGGTGCACCAGGAAATGAAAGATAGAAGCACAAAGGCTCTGCTGAATGTTCTCTAGCAGCAAGAAAATAGAACCTACAGTAAAGTCACCCAACAGCCTGTCTGCGTGGTCTCTGCTAACTCTACTTCTTCTTAAACAAACTGCATGTGACTGGCTCAGAAGATGATGGAAAACTGAATAAATCCTACTACATCAGGTGCTAAATATGATAAATCTAATAGTAAAGAAATAGCATGGGGATTTTCTTAATGCAGAACATAAATTACCTACACTGAGTGATTTATATGAGTGAAGTTGTGGGGTCTACACAGCTCTTAAGTAAGTGCACATCCTATTCATTGAGAAATGCAATCAGAATGACTGGCAGCTGCAGGAGGTTGCCTTGAGTAATATTGGCTCAATGCAGTAATGCTTTTTTTAGGTGCTTCTATGCTGGAAAAATTCCTTGCAGGAATGCAATTATACCAGCAAAATATGTTTTCACTGTTCTACTTTTTGCTGCTCCCCTGAACTCCCCTTCTCATGTGTGTGCTTTGTCTGCAGCAGAAGCATTTCCAACACTGGATTTTTTCTGGTGTATGTTACTCATTATTAAAAGGAGGCATTACTAAAATAATCAGGTAGGAAACAGCCCCCAGGAACTATTCTTTGCAGGTTCTCATTAGAGCTGACTTCAACTTCGATTTTCATTTTGGTTAAAAGGAATTTTTAAGCTTCAAACCACCTGGGCAGTACATGAAATAGATTTCTGAAAACCTTCAGAGCATCCCATTTTTGAAGGCACACACCCAGAGAAAGTAAACACACATATTACCGCCACAGGAGGTAAGATAGATGTGACAAAGAAGGGAGAAACTACACAAGCAGGAAGGAGAATTAACAAAGATGGAATCAAGAGAAAGGCCAGCCTCCGGATCAAGATCTCTTCACAGAAAAACAGGATCTTCATCTCTTCAGCCAGAGGAAAACAGGACCACAACTGGGAAACTAATGCAAGTGATTGTTTAGAGCCAGCATAAGAACTTTCAGCATAACACTTTTCTGCTGCACATTTTTAAGTCATCCCACCTGCACAATTGAGGTTTCCAAGTAAGTAGATGCATGTAGAAACTTTATTAAACTGCAGGTATTTTCAGAACACCATCACAGCTGCTGACAGCTTTAAGAAATAACAACCACAGAACACTACTGCCACATTTAGGCACTGAATTCTCGTGGGTTAGGACATCAGGAGCTGGAGTGTCTTTAGATTAAGCCCATGGCTGGGTGGGAATGCAAGATACTCAGCTCCGAGTTCCTCACCGGCACAATGATGTAGCAGTCTCCAGCTTGTGTCTGTGCTCCCATTACAAGTCTACTGGATGTGACATTATCTGTAGTATCACTTGCTTATCTCTGTTTACAGTTGTACCTGTACTATTTTTCATGTGGAGAGCAATACTGTAGCATACATGACATGCCGTTTGACCACAGCCGTTTATCTGCTTCCCATAGGGAAGATCAGTGAGGCAACACTCAGTTTGAACAGCCCTAAATGGGAACATCTCTCCTTGACCCCTCAAACGTCAGGGGAGTAGGAAGAACTTACCCAGTGTAGTTAAGTTACACCTCTTGTCGTACACTGCCTGCTGGAAAGATGCATGGAGACATTCCTGACTACAGATTACATAAAGAATTCAGTCTCCAGGGTAAGTCCCTGATAACAGCACACATTCACAAGAAGAAAGTTGAGAACTGAGTCCCCGGACATCCAAAACACTTGTCCTGAGACCCCACAAGAAGACTGTAGGGTATCTATAGAGTAATCCATGCCCCAGACCTGCTCCCTCACTACTGAACCATTCTTTTTCATCACAAAATCTTCCAATGGCTTCTGAAATACAAGCTACCTAAAACTGTTTTTTCTTTTTTTGGAACCCATGCATTAATTCCTAATGCTATTTGCACTATTTCATATGACACAGAGAAAGCCTAATGATAGGCAAGTTTGTTGAGCCAGTAGCTAATTTAGATCTGGCTTTCTTTAACAAATCAAGACTCTTCATCTGGCCTTTTAAGTTATCCTCAAATGACTTTATTTCAACACTGCAGATGAAGATGTGGTCTTTTTAAGTAACTGTTTTATCCTCTTTGGGAGGCAATTAAAGAGTGCAAGAAATTACCACCTTCTGTTTCTATTCTTGTCATGGCTAGCTAATTGTTGTTTTAGGAGAGGGAAAACAAGTCATTGCCAGTCTCAACATTTCTAACTGCTTAAAGATTATCAGTGCAAAAGCAGCTCTGTCAAATTGAAGGATAACCATTCTAATCAGCGCCCTGAATTTACATGCAAGCAGATGCACCATTCAGGTCCTCAGCAGACGCCTTCATCAATGTGGTTCCTGCCATCACCTTACTTCTGTCTTGGTCATGGAAAAACTTATAAAACAAACATAGTGATGTGTTCGCAAGATCAAGGCTCAAGTTTGCTTTTCCTTTCCTTATTACATCCCTGCAATGTCACCCAAAAAGCAGCTGTACCTTACATATGCAGGCTGATGAAAAATGAAGCACAAAATGAAGCACTGCAGATTGCATCCAATTATAACTCTGGTTGAAAAACCTTTCATGTTTCAAATTCAGTTCTATGGCTTGGGTTTCAGTTTCCTGGCTTTCAGTAACTCTACCCAGATTAGGAAGAGGTTAAAGAGAAAATGACAAATTACAAATCCAACAGCATGCCTGTTGCCCTACCCAGTCCATGCAGGAAGAAAGAAATTATGTTCTATTTGCCTTTCAAAGCAGTTCTGCTTTGCAGGCCTGTCAACATCAATTAGCAGCATGACCTATGTTAGGTCTTTGTCAATACTGTAACTAGTTTAGAGATTGCTCTTTAACCACAGTCTGAGAACCAACTTTTGGAAAGACAAATCTATTCGATCACTACAATTGATCAAGAGTGGACAAGGGAATTGCAGAAAGTTTCTGAACTGGATGTATCCGCAGTGCACACACCTGAACTTGAAGGCTTTGAAATTCAATTACAGAAACTAAAATAAATGACCATAATGTTTTCTATTATCAGATTCAGAGAAATCATTTTCCCTTCCTTCCCCTGCCCCCAATAAAACAAATTTCAATTACTTTTTTGTAATCAACAAACCTGACCTTCCATCAGAGTCCTTCAGCAGTGGACAGCTTTTAATGTTACATAATATATCAGAGCTGTAGAGCAACACACCAGAGGGTTTTCAGTTTCAAGGTACAGCATCCCAGTTTAAAAGGCAAGGATTAGGTGCTCATAATGCATCTGGACTAACCAGATCAAAAGCTGAACATGGCATGTTTGGCCACCCTGTGGGACACCTAAACCCTGGGAAATGTACATGCACATAAGGAATTCTTCATGTTCATTCAGACTTTTAGCACAGGAATTTAATTCAGTACCATTTTAGATGGAATTAAAAACTTCCCATGCATCAAACATTGACAAAATAACCCTGTTTCAAACATTACAGTTGCATCTAAGCTGTCTCAGCTACTCCAAAGCTTTCCCTTATAGGTATATAAAATATGCATTAGAAAAGCCTTTTCCTCTTCCTCCTTTAACACAGTGAGGTTTGCATTCCAGCTTGACACCTCCACCAAGAAAAATAAGGAAAAACGGGCATTTCCAGTTGCCACAGGAGCAGGGGAGAGAATACAGAACAAATACGGAGTTGCCAAGGTTACTGACAATCCTTGCTGAAGAGGGGAATGAAACTGAAAGGGAGGAGACAGGTAAAAGAGAGCCTCAACTCTAGTTTTACAGCTCTCCTATTGCAGATGTGACTAGTTCTACACATTTGGGGGTTCTTCCTTCTGGGGAATTTACATCAATTTGTATTCAACAGAATTCTTCACATCTGCCCTGCAAATTTAAGGCTCAAACTATGTACATGAAATTGCCCTAGCCCATAACAGTGCTGACCTGCGCAATCCCCTATATACAACCTTATATTCAAATGATAGAGGCACATTGGCGCTGTCTCAAAAACCTAAAGCCAGAAATAGTAAAGCTAAAAATAAGGTTTTCACTTGTGCCAAAAGGCAGAAGAATGCACAAGATGGGATTCACCTCAACCATACTGAAATCAGTCACCTGCTGTGCCTGAATGTTACAACAGTAATTTCATAACCATGTCTCATAAACTGTCTGTTGCAAACAAGTTATTTTCCCTTGTCTTAGAGACAGAGAACACCTATTTTAAAGCATGAAGATGAAAGTTGCCCAATCATGGAATTCCATATGGTCTGGATCTAAATCTATCAAGGAATACCCAGTCCTGACAGTAAAACATTTTCTGCTAATGGTATATTGAATGAAATTATCTTTCTGCCAACCAATGTGCTGCAGCACTGAGACTCCTCATCCCTTTGTAGCTACTTTCTAGTACAGCAGATTCATAGGGGAGGGTTCGTAACTAGTAACTCAACAGCAACCCAGAAAAGAAGGAATCCAGCTGGCTTTGGTTTACAGATACGTAAAGCCACACAGTCTATGCCTTTGCAGCCTCACAGTATCACAGCTCTATTAAGTCAATATTTTTAAGGTACTACTGGATGATTAGGATGTTCATGCCTCTTTCCTCTTTCAAGGACAGAGATATTAGAGTTGAAGCTCAAGATCATTTGGAGCATTGTGTGCAGTTCTGGGGTCCTCAACATGAAAAGGGCATGGAACTGCTGGAACAAGTCCAGAGGAGGCCACTAGGATGAACAGGGGCTGGAGCAGCTCCCGTATGAAGACAGGCTGAGAAAGTTGCGGCTGTTCAGCCTGGAGAAGAGAAGCTGCATGGAGACCTCATAGCAGCTTTCCAGTATCTGAAGAGGGCCTATAAGGATGCTGGGGATGGACTGTTCATTAGGGTCTGCAGAGACAGGACAAGGGGTAACGGGTTAAAACTCAAACAGAGGAAGTTCAGATTAAATATAAGGAAGAAGTTCTTTACTGTAAGGGTGCTGAGGCACTGAAATGGGTTGACCAAGGAAGTGGTGAACGCTTCATTCCTGACAGTGTTCAAGGCAGGGTTGGACAGAGCCTTGGGCGACACGGTTTAGTGTGAGGTGTCCTTACCCATGGCAGGGGGGTTGGAGCTAGATGATCTTAACGTCCTTTCCAACCCTAACTATTCCATGATTCTATGATTCCATAACATTAGTAGCCTCATATATGGAACAGAGCAGGGCTGGGAGACAGACCGGCTGATGGAAACAAGTCACCGCTGGAAACAGTCAAACTCAACTTGCCAAACACATCAAGGAGTCACCAGTTTTAGAACTGTCGTAGTCCAAGGGCTCTCCATCAGCCCCTGCCAAGCTCTCAAACCTCAAAGATCATTTATTTGTGTAACATATTGCATGAGACAAGGACTGAGGTTGTGTTATGAATAGCAACTAAGAGGCTACAGTTGACTTTGCTCCATCACAGTCCCAAGAAAGTCACTTCTTATTCCAATGCACATTAAAAATCTGTGGCCAGCGTGGTAAATATCTCACAGGCAGTTTTATTGTAGGCTGCTGACAAAGTGAAGACAAATCATTTTATGTTTTTGGTGCCTTACTTCCAAATAAAGAAGGAGCTCTCAGGGAAAAAGTATACTTTGGGATGGAAAAGAAAGCATTCTTAAGGATTTCTAATTTTCATTATTAACCTCATATATCATGACCCCTAGCAATACTATAGCAACAGGAAGCTCATTCGACGGAATAATCTAACAAACTAAGGTAACAGGAACACTGCTATTACTCAAGCTTTTGAAGCAAGGAATGGTCCATAAAAGTAAAGCATAGAACTGTCCTTCAGAGAAAAGACCTTCAGAGGAAAGAAGAAGATAAACCTCTCATAGAAGCCTGGCTCCAGACACCAGCACGTTCAGAAAAGGAGATTTGCAATAGAATTATAAGAACGCATCACCCTGCAAATAACATTTATCATTACAAGTCTGTCCAGTGGTGGAAAAACATTATCCCTTTGCAGAAGGGGAAGCGAGACCTGATTCATCCTAATCAGTGCCAGAACTTGGTATTATAACCAAGAGGTCACCAGATGCCCTGCATGGCAGACCAGCACCTTACTGGACACAGATAATATACTGATATGTATCAATGGAGAAGACAAAGACTTAAACTTCCTTATTTTAGTAGATGCTGTTTTTAAACTCCCTCAGCATACCTGCAGGTCCACAACATGCCATATAGTCTTCTTATGGCAGCAGTCATATTTAACTGGGATGGTTTTTGTTCCTGCACTGACTCTGCAAACATCCCCAGCACAGCCCAGAGGAAAGAAATTTTGTGTTAAGCGGTACTTCAGTGTGTGCCTGAGATGGTGGGCTCCTTTATAGTGAGTGGAGTGCATATTCTTTGTGCCTCTGCAAACATCCAGGGTTTTGTTTCTCCAGCTCCAATTTGAACAGGGAACTGTAAGCAATGGGAAGGTGCAGCTGACAGCCAGCGCTGATTCTGTGTCGGTGCAAACTGTCTTCTGTTTAAAAGTGTTCTGGTGTCCCTGCCTGGAGAGAGATGTATGAACAGTTGGGGGAGGTCCCAGTGCAGCCTTGAGGGGAAGTGCAACTCCAATGCGCTTTTAGATTAGGAAGGAGTATCTGTTTTCAGTGTGTCCCTGTTACTTCCCACAGCCACTCCTGACCCAGATTTGAACTAGCCTGAAGGGTGAAACATGCTCACTCTCATTGCTGATCCCCAGCACAAGAGCTGTAACAAATCCTGACCTGAACTCATAACCCTTAGGTTTCAGTTACTCCGATGATGGCAATTTAAACATTCTGCTTTCCTGTACTCATTGCATCCTCGTCTTCCTGCAGCCACATAAATCTCACTAAATCTTCTGAAAGGAGATTAGTAACTGGCAGATTTTGAAGTGTGTACAGCCCTAAGAGAAGAAAACAAGGTGGATGCTCACATTCCAAGTCTTTTCCAGCCACTGCACGATAGACAGACGCATCCTGAGCTTAATCTGCTCTTGAAAGGTAGATTCAGAACGCAGTCTCTCCTGAGAAGGGTATTTTCTTCTTCTTGATACTACCACTGACTAACATCTAGAGCTGCTTCTGCTGTACCAGCTACTTATTGCTATATTCTTTTTCACATTTACTGCTCCACCTTCAGCTTGTTACAAAATCCTTACTGACTTCAGTGGGCTTTGTATCAGAGAAGACATCAGTTGCTATATGCTACCCTTTAGCTTGAACTCTGTTGCACTTAAATTCCCACCCACTCTCTATTCTGAGGCTAAAAAAGAGCAACAGGATCTCGCTGAGGAATTCCTGAGGAAGTTTCTGGGGTTTGAGGCAGGTATCTGTGTTTGTTCAGTGTTCTCATGGACTTCAGCAGGAGCTGTGTGCGGATAATGCGCACAGAGCAGGGATGCAGTGCCTGCTGAGGTCTGGGTCTGGTCCTTGTTTGCTGACAACTGCTGATGACTACTTAAAAGTAATCAAAAATAACAGACAAACACCACCAAAGCACTGACTTAATGCAACTGCACGTCTGCAGTGTTTGTCTTCCAAGACACCTACAGTTCTACTCTCATACTGCATGTTCTTTAAATACTACTTTATGTCCTTCCTAAGACCAAGCATTTCTTTAAATAGTACTCAAACTAATATAATCCCTTTGTCTCTTCTATTCCTAAATGTTGTTACTGATTCCATCCCTGGCAGTGTTCAAGGCCAGATTGGAAGGGACTTGGAGCAACCTGCTCTAGTGGAAGGTGTCCCGGCCCACTGCAGGCAGTTGGAACTGGATGAGCTTTAAGGTCCCTTCCAACACAAACCAGTCTGGGATTCTGTGATAAAAAAAAAATTATAGCAAAAGCTACAGTCATATTAGAAAACCTCTTAAGAGATTTCTTCTGTAGTGTTCAGGCAGAGCAGATAACATAATGCGTGCCAAGACTCCGTCATTGCCCTATTGATTCTACACTCTTCACAATAGTGAGTGAAGCTGAGGCGTGGGTGAGGCTTCAGAATGGGCAGCTGGCCTAAGGTCCTTATTTTGTTCTGGAACAATCCAGTCTCAGGAATCATTTACAAGAGTCTGGTTTTTCTCCTCTGAGCTGTCCTGGGTTTCCTGTAGATAGCATTTACTTGTGGGTATCAGTTACCAGTAAGTCAACTCTCAGCTCACCCCCAATTGCTCCAGTTAACTTTAACACTGTTCCATATGCACTGTCTTCTTTCCTTCATGGGCTTTGCTAACTTGGGGCCAGTGTGAGGTAGCAGCTAAGTTCTAGTAAGAATATCTTCTACAGCCTCTTCAGTCTGTGACTTGTGCCAAGCTGATCTATCGTTTCCCTATCTGCCCCCTTCCTCTGCTGGAAATTCAGCATGGGGAACACGCTTGGAGACAAGAGGAACTTTCTCTTCTTTACGTAAAATATAGAAAAAACCCTTTCTGGAGATCAATACAGTTCCCTCCTACATTGCTCAAGGACTTCTTCCTATTTTTACCTCAAAGTCCTGTTTATGCAGGGGCAGGAATGCCTCCTCTCACTCTCACCTGTTTGAAATCAATACAATGATCTTCACTGAAGCTGTAATTGCATTGGGCAGGGATGCATCAAACCCTAGAATATTTGATTTGTCCTCAACCTGAGGTGAGGCCTCTGAATGTACTTCTTTTAATACCTGACCCTTTGCCACTGTAATTCAGTTTAAAACTGTGGGGGTCAGTTTAAGATCAGACTAATAAAGGAAGCAGCTTAATACCTCTGCTGTGCTTGGCTTCAGTGCAGGCACAAGCAACAAGGGGCCTCATTAGCGTTTGGGTTTGGTTTTGAAGGCTGCTCCAGAGGAACTGGACTGATACCATGAAACTCATTAGACTAAGGCCTTCCAAGACTGTGCTTTTGTATTAAAGAGAAAAGACATGTAACAAGAGGGAAGTTGAGGGAGAGCAAAGCAGGATCCTCGTTAGAGTAATTAGCCTAAGCCATTAGTTCCTAGAAGCCTCAAATGGCCATGTTTATTCCAAACAGATGCCAAGGGGCTGCTGGCTGTAGCTCCAACACCTGCCTTGAAGAGGCAGGAGGAGGCTGCTAGCAGCTGCCTGGGTTTGCTTACAGTGTCTGGCTTAGGTGATATGTGATCCTATTAAGCTCAGTACAGCAAATCCTCTTTCATGGCACTCGTTTCTTGCCATTATCTTCATTTGGCTGGTTTTTTCCCTTATGGCATTCTTCTACTATCCCAATGTATAGTGAGTAGCTTGAAATATTTCTTGAGTAGCCTGCAGGAAAAATCCCGCTTGGTCTGTGTCAGCATCTCTGGAGGAAAAATGGGCTTAAAATAAAGACATGCTTAAATGTTGCAGCCGAAACACTTAGAACTTTGCTTTTGTCTCTGCTGAGAAAGAGCTCTTATTTGAAAGATTTAAAAATACAGCAAATATTTGTCCATCTTTTGGCTGCTTATTACAGATCATAGAGTCATAGAATAGTGTTGGAAAGGACCTTAAGATCACCTAGTTCCAATCCCCCTTCCATGATCTGCTCCTGGTGTTCCCTTGTCTTGTAGGAGCTGCTGTTTTCTAGCCAGGTACTTTTAGCTGGACAAAATCAAGAATAATGCAGCAAGGAGAGAGGCAAGCATTGTGTTTAAGAGGATAGTTTTTCAGGGCAAAAGGACATCTGAATTTACCTTCCATATTTCAGATAGGGATGATACAGTGGCACAAAGTTTTTCTTTGGGATAAGACCCTTTTTATTTGTCTAGCTGCCGGCAATGAAAAGAGAAAAATGTCACTTTACTTAGCAGGATTGGCTGTTGGCTTCACCACAGACACAGAGTGAGAGATTGATTTTCTCCATCTTCTTCTGGATTTGAGATAGACTATTTCCCTGTGGTGGGAAGGGATCATGCCTCTCACATGCCAGTCTATGCCTGCAGCTCCTCAGTGCATGCAGTGTAAGACAGAACTGAAAGCTTCTCATATAAAATCCTGTAGTCTCTTATTGAAGCCAAACATTCTGTGGTTTTTGCTTCAATTCTTTTAAAGTAGTTTGTTCTTCTTCAGTGTTCTTTGATAATTTATGTCATCTTGTTTCTATCACTCTCTACTGTCCTCCCTTATCACTAAAATAAAGAGGGTAATTATTCCACAGTGGAAACATTTCTCTTCCTCATTTCTTTATTCTCACCATGGAAAAGCACAGCTCCCAGCACAGTGGTTGCAACATGCATTGCAAGTAACTGATGCCAAAGCAGAAGGAGAAACAAATAACCCAAGTGCTGTTAGAAATAATGACAGTTTTTAAAGCTAATCTGTCAGACAGTGTTTTCCCCTCTGCCGTCCTTGCCATCCTCTTACAAATCTTTCTTCGTTATGGCGAGAACAGGTACTGTAAATGAAATAGGACTGCATTTGGAAAAGATCGAAGGGCTGTGTTTTGATCTGGAGATAAAATGTGTCAAATGAGACCTTTCAGTATGGAGATGCTGCGTGGTTTTAATGAAGTCTGTCAGACCCATCTGAATGGTTAATCTGCCTGTTGTTTTCATGGCTTATTAAAAATCAAAGTACAGCAGTAATTATGATGCTCTCTGACTAGTGGATTTCCATCACCCCCAGGGAGCAACATGCACCTAGAGGATTAGCTGTGCTGTGAACTACTGCAGGAGGCCAGTGGTGCTTCATCCTAACATCTGAATGTCAACCCAGAGCTTTGCCATCTTTGCTGTGCATCTGTTGGGGTCTTTGAGTGGAGGATCTGACCTACAGAACCCAAAACCATGAGATTTCTCTGTCAAATACGTTTCACTTCTCAATAAGAAATTGAAAATTAAGCTTATATTGAACTCTGTTCCCTCAAGAGAATTCATTCTCTGTCACCTGAGAAACTGAAGAACATGTTTGTCTTTATAGATCTTCACAGGTTTAAAGCAAAGATGATGGGCTAGAATATTACCTGAGGGAAGACTTCATCTTTTAAATCAATGTTCCTGCATCCCTGCAGTGACATTATATTGTTTATTCTCTATTATTTGGCCTGTATTTCTCTGTATTTGGCTTTATGTGTGTTTTCTCCACAGTTGTTTGACAAGCAGGGATGGAACTCTAACTTTTGATTGAGATTCCACGTATTCATGCAGGATTTTTTCAAAAGCTTTGGATGTGGTCATGGATTTTGTGGGGTTTGCTATTTAAGCTAGTAAAATCATTACAAACTGCTGCAGTTTGGGGATCTAGTTCAAAGACCTGAAGTTTCAGGAAGGTCTTTTGTTAGTACTAACTGAAACAGGTCTACAATGAAGGCCATTTCTATAGTGGCAGAATGATTTTTCAGGCTTAAATCATTCTGCCTGCTTAAGACATTCTTCTGCTCATGTAGATCATAGAAATGAGCATAATAGGCAATTCCTGACAGATGTAAATACATCTATTTTCATGGAAATCAGTAGAAAGATTCCTGTTTGCTTTATATCCAGCCCCAAAAGAATGTGTTTATACCAGAACTGGTATTTGATCTTCTCCTTGCCAGCCAGGGAGTTACAGAATAAAGACTTTGGAGGGGTGTGAGGGCAGTTTCCCCACATGAAGAGCCCTGTCTGGCACTGGGATTTGAAGCATTGGCAAAGTAATCAGTGTAATTTTTCAGCACAGATTATGCTGTAAAAGCAAAAAGAAACCCCAATATCATTGATTTGGTTTTATAATAAGATGACAAGTTTGTAGTGATCATCATCTGGGGAGATTAAAGATTTTCTGACATTGTCAGTATCTTTCTCCAACTGCTCTGAACACCTGAATGGTTTTTATCCTAAAATCTGGTTTAGAGTAAGGTAAGTATGGTAAAAGATAGATCTGCCATTGCAACAGTGTCACTTACAGGAGCTCCAAATCCTTCTGTGGTTGATAAAATACCAGTATAAAAGAGTTTATAAAATCCAAACGGGTAGGGGAAGGACCTTGTGCTCCACATCTGATGGCTATCTGACCCTGCATTGCTTGTGTGCCTGACTGTCAGTAGTCGGGCAATCATCAAATCCCAGAGTGGTTTGGGTTGGAACTTAAACTCATCCAGGTCCAACCCCCTGGAACTGAAGTTCCAGTTTCATTCATGCTGGTTGTTTCAGTATTTTCCTGCCTTTTTTTTTTTTTTGGTCTATTAATATAGCTGATGCAGGTAATGCAGCTGTAACTCTAAGAAGAGCAAAAAGTAGGGGATGGCAGGGACAGTCACTGAATGACATTAAACAGCCAAAAAAATAAAAACCTTTTGGGCACTGCTGATTCAAAAAAGAGGTTATGAAGCATTAATAATAAATGCTCCAATATTTGACTGCAGTTTTCCTTAGGGAAGCTTGAACAGATTACATAACACACACCTAACTCTTCTCTACACGTTCTCAAAATGGGGACTTACAGTACCAAACCACTTATTACTCAAGTCCAAAAAAAGATGAAGAAAGAAGTTACATCTCAAACATAGACATCCCTGTTTGTCTGGACATTAGTGCCTGCAAATATTGAGTATTACAAATCAATTTTTTCAAATCGGTCTTTATGAGCCAAAATCAGCCTTAGTTTAATAACTTTCTACATAATTCCATTGATTTTTCTGGCAATGTACTAAAATAAAAACCAAACCTACAACAGTAAATTGCATTCACACAACTGCTACAATAAACTTGCCTTTTTCTTAAACAGGTACAACTCATTTTTCATCTTGTAAACACTGTTCTTACACAGCCATTTTACCTTACACTTGTATCATTTTTTGCCTCAAGCAACCGAGCCTGGAAATTCCTGGGTTTGTACAACAGCTCACTAGAGCAGCGCGGTAGTCAATACCAACGCCCACTTTGTCTTTACCTGTCAGGTCTCAGGCCTGAGTGGATTAGCTGCCCCTAATTCCATTTTACCCAATATGATGTGTTAGTATCCAGAGGCAAAAGTAGTGGAGAGGAAAAAACCAACACAACTGGGAGAAGGGGTGACATGCAGTGTCAGCAGAAGCACACAGGAACAGCACAGCAGTTTATGATAGCAAGGAAAACATGAAAGAAATACAATACTCTGCTGAACAGGAGGCCTTCAGTGTAATTATTAATGCAAAGAATGAACATTATTACCATAATGTAACTCAAGATGCATCTGAACAGGGCCCCCTGAGGGAAACAACTTGATGTATGTTACAATCAAGCATACTGGGGAAACAAAAGGACACTAGCTAAAGAGACATATTTATCTGTGCAGGGTTTAGAAATGGCAAAGAGAGAGCAGCTTCCAGATAAAGCATCATCTTTCTAGGAATAGCGTCTCTGCTCCCAATAACATAAATTGAGCCTGCCTTATCTGTTAAAGTTACACCTATAAAGGGTACACAAACTAATAAATGATTAAGAGATGTCACAGATAAGAGTGGTGCTTTTAAAGCACATCAACAAGAACTCTTTTAGGGGGTTACAATCAACTTGCAGCTCCATAGCGTGTTCAAGCATTTGCTCAAGTGTTCATCAGTTAAAGTTTTTAAATATTAAAAATTAGGAGGGTCAAGTTCACAGATTGAGGAAGTCCCAGATCCTCTTAGGGATTAGAAGAGAGAATCATGAAGAAGAAATCATGGGCCTCCAGTTAGGGAAAAAAACTCTTGCTACAAGCTTCCAGCCTCTGCTACAGACCCACTACAGCCACTTCCTCCTGGGAGGCCCTTCAAAACTGCTTACAGACCAGAAGTCTGTAGACTCAGAAGAAGGAAAACTGTCCATGCCCAAAAAGTCTGCACTGACAGACCACTGCATAAACCTGGACTGAGCCCTCTGCAAGCTCTTTACAGTGTCACTGTCACTGCTGCAGTATGTCTGGCACAAACCTAGAAGCAAGCAGTGACCTGAAGATCTTTGTTCAGCACAGTACTGCTGTCTGCCTACACATTACTCTCCTTAAATGCTCGAGCACCTTAGCCTCCCTGGTCTCCAGATATTCATACTTTTGTCTCCTGCAAAATGGTAACTCACAGCTACCTTAGCATAAGCAAATACATCTTTATGTCACTCACTTTTTGGAGAGGTTTTGGCAGAAAACTGCCCACTGGTCCACTTAATCACAAAAGCAGTGAATACAGTGCATGGATCCAAATTAGCACAGTTACATGACAGCTTGTACCAGTCTGCATAAATAAAATGGTTTTATTCATAACAAGGTGAGGGCTTTGTTTCGTTTTTAATGCTAATAATAAAGTTTATTGGTTATAAAGATTCATTGAAGAGGATAAGGGGAAAGGACATAAGCGCTCTCTAGGCTGAAGGAAGCCTGCAGGCACCGTGAGTGTTAAAACATATTAAACAGCGCGAGCCCAAGAGCCCTCTGGAGTTTCCTTTGAATGCATTACTTTTAAATTAGAGATGGGGAATTTTCCCTGTGGAAGCTGGACAGAAAACAGCTGGGCTCATTAAAAGAGGAGGAACTGCTAAGTAGTTATATAATCAACACTGTGTAATTAACAGAGAATTATAATAGCAGAGCTAACACTAAGCTGGAGCTGTGCACCGTGCTGAATGCTAACAGCTTTGCAGTCGGCTGCCCTTTATGTTGCTCCGCTTGTTCAGTCACATTGCCTAGGCTGCAGAGCCAAATGGTGCCTTGTTCCTCAGGCTCATGTAGCAACTGAGACACGTCTTCTCCACACCAGCTTGGTAAGGAAAGGCTGCTCAGAAGGGTCAGCCAGCCCAGCATTTTCTTAGCGCCAACAGGAAAACAGCTACACTGTTTGGTAACATGAACGCCAGGGAGTCAAGAAAAGCTTCCACAGAGCAGGAGGTGGAAGAAAGCATCATGGAATTATTGGAGCCTTCCACCTGAACATTTCCATGTGCTTTTGGCCATTGTAAATGCAACATAAGGAGTACTAAAGCAGTCCCAGATTCAGAGCTGTGGTATGAAAAATCCCATGAGCAGCATGTGAAGACTAGATATGAATACGTCTCCAGCTCACACCATTTATTCCCTGTGGGGATCACAGAGGCTGTTTACTAACAGGATCACTGAGCCAGTGAAAGCTTGCTAGCATGACAAGTCAACAAACCTAAGAGAGTATCTGCCATACCTAGAGCCAATCTGAATGTCAGAAGAGAGCTGAATGTAAGGACTGGCCTCTGAGTTGATGTTGCAGAAGAAAACAGCACTCCTATGCAGCATGAAAGATGAGGATTCAGCTGCTTCTGCCATCAGGGAGCTTAAATAAACCTCTTTAAAGCTACTCCCATTGCATAACTTCCACTGATTTTAGTGAGAATTATATAAAGAAATAGTTAAAAAAATCCCTGGTTTAGTCCTTCTGTACCTATTTCTATTTTACAGATAAGGAATCAATCACTCTTTCCTAAACCATACATGTGTCATCTCTGATAAAGGAGACTGACACACTACACTACCACAGAAGCGACAAAAGCCAACCCCGAATGCAAAAAAACATGGACCAATAACCCTGTGTCATTTTGGTTTAAGGCGGCTGCACTGTGTTAGCTTGGGGGCACCTCATCCAAATTCACTCCTTGGTGCCAACAGTTTACAGCGGGCAGGCTTGGCTGTGCCATTACTGTTCACTGGAAGCCTTTAAAATGCAGGAAGAAAGGTTGTTAACTCTAAATTACACACAATACTCTGCTGCTCTTGTCCTGCCATCATCCACTCCCAGCTGGCCTACAGGACAGGATCTTCCTAGTTGGATAAGTGTGCATTGCAAAGCCAGGTATCCAAGATGCCATAAGGATCCACAGTGACTACAAGCCTGCAGATTTGCCCTACTAAGAGTTGAGACTCTTCTCATAAAGGGCAGGAAGGAGAAATCCATTCCAGCATTCCTCTTCCCCAACTGCACCACATTCAAGCTTTCTGGGATTCAGCTCTACTGCTGCATCCTTCATCCCAGTTTGCTTGCTGCCAAGAGCAGCAGAAGATAATACTGGATTGTAGTTGACAGAAACAAAAGGTACAGCTGGGAGTTCTCTTCAAACTCCTGACACTGGAAGTGATCATTAGCAATGAACAAAAGTACTACTGAACCACCATAAAATGCTTTTAAGCCACCTACTAGTGAATACATACACAAACCCCCACTTGGTCTCTCCTCCATTACCCACAAGCAGACTGACAAACAGATATCTTAGCCTCTGCCTGGACTTGGTGCTCTGAAATAGAAAACTGCCAAATTCTAAACTGTTCTGGTCCTATTCAAATACAAATACACCAGAGGCACTCTCCTTGCATTGCCTGAAATGGGACCGAGTTTGTACAACAGAGTTCTGATGGTGGCACACACATCTTCCACATTTAGCCTGTTGCTCTTTCAAAACTGAGAAGTTAGTTTAGCCAAAAGCTCATCTGTCATTGTCCTCCTCCCTTCCCTCAGAGAAACAGCATATTGAGATTCCAAGTAAACTCATCAACCAACAAGTAGGTAGTACATTTCAGAATAGAACCCAGGAGTCCCGATTTCCTGGTCTTTTTCCTTAACCACTAGATGACACTACTTCCCTATATAGCTGCCCACTTTTCCAAAGTTTCTGAGCACTTCCACCTCTCATTGGCTCCAGTGGAGTTCTGGGTATCAATTCCTAACTTTAACACAGAACTAGAATGATTGACAGAATGCAAGGTAAGCAGCGCAGCTACACTGCAAAGGTTTTCTCTTGTACTTTTTCATTTCCTTTGACTTCTCTCCCCAGCCTAACCAGGCTGTTCCAATTAGATGTTCTGCGCATGTTTCAGTTTTCTTATCACTGAAAATTCCGTAATTGCCAAGGCATAACCAAAGCAGATAAGTAAATAAGGGCTAATATTAACTGAGCCTTCCAAACAGCTCTTTAAAAACCCCTGGATGAAAGGATATTCTTATGAGTAAATACACATCAGTTCTGCAGGGATTCACTCATGACAGAAAGTTATTCTACAACAGGATCTGCCAGAGCATGTATTGAATCATAGGACCTGGATCCAGTGAATAGGATGCCAGAACTATGACTTGGAATTAATTACTACTACTTCCTGCTTGCCCATTTGTAGCGATTACTCAATAGCTCATGTCAATGTTGCAGCACTGCAAGTGCCACACGATGCATTAAAAAGTACTTCATCAGCTGCTTTGTATGGGTTTAATGATGAGCACTGGACAGACTATTTCAGCTTCCCATATTAAAATAGAATTGTGGCTTTTATTTTACACTTCAAAACCTCCTTTTCTTCTTTTCCTCAAGAGGGTTTTTCTTTCTTTTTTAATTGCGCACAGAATAGCACACTGTCACTTAACCCTCTTGTTCAGTGTCATTTTCCACCTTCTCTATTTTCATACACAACTTAACTAACTTACAGCAAAACAGAATTTATTAGGCTGAAGACAATGTGGGTAATCAACATAATGCACTGACTGCTTATCCCTGGTTAACCTAGTTGTTTTTCACTGTTTATATATAATAAATATATTATTTATATTTCACTGTAGACTTTTGGTCTACATTATATACAGCAGAGTATGGATTTTCTTCACTGAGAAGAGTCATTCCATTGGAAAATGTGTGTGATACTGTGTAAGTTGTATGCACAAGTACCAGCACAGCATTTGGTAAAAAGACCATCAATCAAATCAGTGCAAGGAGCTTTAATTCTTAAGGCTCTGAAACGTCTTCCGTATAAAAGCAGCATAAGGTGCTGCAGAAAGGTACCTAAGCAAAAGCCTGGTCAGAAGGTTGTGACAGTCATTTCAAGAAGCACACGTAAGATGTGGCTGCTTTGTACATGGACTTGTGCATGCGTATCGAAAGAGTTTACGCGGGCTGCATTAGAAACCAGTTTTCTGGACTGTCTGAAGTAGACAAAACCACAGAATAATACTAGAAAGGGTAAGTGTTGGGTGCCCCAGATGGTTTGCTTCACATACAAGCAAACGAAAATCACTGTCAGCATAGCAAAAACTATCCTACAACACAGTATTAGCTTTGAGAAGCACAAGCATGGTAAATGTGAAGCACCAAACAAAATCCAACCCATGTCCAACTTGCCCATGTCAAGGCATCTCACTTGAACAGGCAAACATCTAACTGGAATTATTGCTGAACTGTAGACATACAGATACCAAATTAAAACCAGCAGATCCAGTCAACTGAATAACAGACAGAAAATTAAATCCAACTCTTTAACACACATCTGAGAGAAGTATCTGCTAGTGCCTTCTGTAATGCAGGGGGTTCAGAGGGAGGAACATGCTAGTATTTAGAGGAGATGAACAAGCTGGACTGAAACATTTTATCAAATATATCCTCATGGAGATCTTCAGCCCTCTTTATTTTTCATTTTAAGAACTGCTATTTCTATTTGTATTTCGTTTCACTTTGTTTCATTTCTAACTGACATGCCATTATGCTTCAATTTGCTCTCTGTTGCAGAGCATTCATCATTAAAGGGAATCCACAATATTCTAAGTAGTGTGAGAAGACTCCACAGACTATATGCTAAAGCAGAACAAGCATCCACTCTGCTCACACTAATGAGCTACGGGAGCGTGCTTCTCTTCTAGAGCCCTCATTTCAGACAGGGAAATTCAAAGGGCATTATCAGAGTTAACAATGAAATTTCAATGTCAGTGCATTACCTAATGTTACCTGCTGGATCCAGACAAGCCACTCATTTCCTCCTATCTCAGCTTGTGAGCGCAATGCACTTTGCTAGCGCAGTGAGGAGGGATACAGAAATGCTTGTAGAAAACAGCTGCTGAATTCACATCCTCAAACCATCATGTCCTCTTCCTGTTCATGAGACTCCCAAGGGCACTCAACAGCAGCATGCTTGGGACTCCCATGGGAAGTTTTATGAGTTTGGAGGTGTCCATTGAAATCTACAAGCAAGCAACTAACAGATACTTGATGCAGCATCTCCAGGAAAGCCAGAAAGGTTTGAGCACTCAGAACCTATCTGAAGTTTCTGGAATTAGACAGCCATGGCTATTGCTGACCTTCAAAAAGCCCAGGTTGCTTTCAGAAACTGAATAAAATGTGACAAGTTCTCTCTACATTTTTCCATAATCTTCATGACAGATAAAAGGTTTGAAAAGGGACATAACACCGCACATGTTTTGCAAATTAAATATTAACTATGTGTTTGTGAAGGAAATAAACAAGAGAACTCTCCTCAGGTTCAGCTATCAGCTAAATTGGATCGTGTCTATGGGAGAGATAACATCAACAATTCCCTATCTTTCATCTGCGATTTAATAAACCCATTTTCTTCAAAGGGATAAGGAGATCTGAATGCATTCTGTAGTTTGTCAGGTGTGGGGGCTTTCTGTGGGGAGTGTAGGGGAGTGTTTTCTTTAAGTTCACAGCATCTTCCACTCTGCCTTGAGCCAAAAGACAATGTTTAATGACCTTGCTCCCTGATTCTAGAAGTGCATCATCTGAAAACAGAACAAAGACCCACAAAAATAAATATCACAGGAGCTTCTATAAGACCTAAGTCATTTTCTAGAAACACTGAGAGACACTGCGGCAGAAGCAAAGCATCCACCTGAAGCCAGACCTCACTGACATAAAACCAACATCCTGCCACATTTCTAGGTCATAATTTGTCCTTCCCAATGTACAGAATAACCCACCTAGCTAATGGAGGATTTCTTTAGGTATTTATTAGGTTGCTTGCTTGGCATTCCCTTCCCTCTGCCAACCATAGTTCTCTCTAATTTACATTACCCAGACCTGTCCAATTTGCTAGGTTTTATGTTCATACCACAGGACACTGGGAACATCTGACTGGGACAATCAACATCTCCACTACTCAGCATACAACATTCTGGGGAGCCCACCCAAAGCCCAGTACACACTTCACAACATCTTTGAGTCTCAGACCATGCTGCAGACTACCCTCACAATATTCCCTCATACAGCATCTGCATGCTTATTTAGACAGGTTTTGTCACCCTTTCCAATAAAAGATGCACTTTTGGACACCTTTCAGTTCAGCCTATTTGTCTATCCTTCCCAACCTTATCTTGTAACATAAGTACTTCCCTAAATGCTTCATAAATCTGGTTTTCCAATAATGGAAAACTAAGTTGGCTCTTCTATAGCTCCAGTGCTATAGATTTCTTGGAAAAACTCTGTCATTTTTGAGAAATGCAATCTCTCTGCTTTGCTGTGTAATCCTGCTATAGGCTTAGCAATCAAAAAACTAATAGGCCCTTCACAGATTATATCTGAACTGGAATTACTTCTTTATAGCCTATGAACATGTTTCATATTAAAGCAGCGGGTCCATCTCCAAAAAAAACCCAAAACCCTGCTTGTCATTTTGTGTGACTTTTAAGTGCCTGTAACTTCAAGAACGATTGCCTTTAACCCCCACACCTCAACATGCAGAGTGAGCAACACAACGTTATTAATGAAGTTCTGTTTCACTGAAGAAATAAACCTCAGGTTCAGGCCTGAAGCCGAGGACTTGCCAGGCTGATGGATATTTTTCTAGTATAATTTACGAGTTGATGGCTACCCACATGGATCACAATAAAAGCTTAAGTGCCCTTGAGATAAGAGCAGGATGAATAGATAGGTAGGTATGAGGAACTGGATGGATTAGTAGCATAATAAAAAGGACTCGGATAACTCCTCCAAACCTTGATTTTTGTTTTTATAGTCACAGATCTGTAGTTGCAAAAAAATGTGTTTTACCACATAAAAGTCACTGTGCCACACATAATTGGCCCTTTCACAATTTTTAACCTGTTAGCCAAAAGCTGAAGTATTTTGTTCCTATGCTTAAATTGTGTCTACTTTGTTAGTAAAGTCCTATCACGCTATTTCATTATACTGCTTATCATATTTGTGAAGGGCAATCTACTCTCCAGTGTTACCTCAAGGTAAGTTTTAAGCTGAGATCACCAAGATGAAATTATCCCAGAAGAACTCTTGCAATGAGAGAATCTGACTGTAATTTAAGAAATGCCTGTAAGGGAACACTGACTGGCTCAACATGTTATTCAGTGAAGAACTCTGGTCACCTTTGGGACTGTCTCTAGAAAGATCTTAAAGATTTCACTAAATGCCCTTAAGGAAATGGGTTAGTTTCTTTCTTGGTTAAAGCTTGGAGTTGTTGCAACTGTTATTCATTTCTTAAAAGATTTAGGGAATGTCTTCTTCTGCATCACCCGGTATTTCTGTGGAAGAGATGGAAATCACATCCAGATCTTCAGCTGCACTTCACAGCACCAGTGATGAGCCACACAGTCTCATTTAGCATAAGGCTATTACCAATATTCAACATGAAGCAATCTAGATTTGAACACCTCTAAATGTAATTAGTAATTTGCTCCACTAAGAGTACTGCAACTGTTAAAACCATTTTACCATTCTGAACAATTTCTTTTCGAAGCAAAAGTTCTAGTTGTTTTTTAGCAGCACACATGAATACACAGAGCCTCACACATCAAGAATCAGTTATACTTCCATTCCTTGTAACCCAAGAGGATGCACAATCCAAACAGCTCAAACAGAGCCTAACAAAACCTGAATTGTCATTTGTTTTAATCGCACTTACTGTGTGAATCAATACGACTCATTTCTTACAAAATGCTGGCTCTGTCATGTGGATATTAGAAATGGGCTCACTAAATTATTGATCCAAGTTACATATGCAAACATGGGTTTAAAATTTACTTGGACCATCACATTTTAAGGTTCCAAAAAAATCCATTTTTTCTTCTCCCTCCTTACCCAAACTGAAATTCAACATCTGCAAAGACCCATTAATTTATAAGACATACTGAATATGTATTTCAACATTCTAACATCACACAGTGATGGAGCTCTTTTATTACTAACATCATAAAGGATGAGAGGATTCAATATTTTACGCTGCCATCTATTATAGAATCATAGAACAGTTAGGGTTAGAAAGGACCTTAAGATCACCCAGTTCCAACACCCCTGCCATGGGCAGGGACATCTCACACTAAACCATGGCACCCAAGGCTCTGTCCAGCCTGGCCTTGAACACTGCCAGGGACGGAGCATTCACAACTTCCCTGGACAACCCATTC
>WYDI02007681.1:0-13239 GCA_009867235.2 Psittacus erithacus | reverse complement strand
GGGTGCCCAGAGAAGCTGTGGCTGCCCCATCCCTGGCAGTGTTCAAGGCCAGGTTGGACACAGGGGCTTGGAAGTGGAAGGTGTCCCTGCCCATGGAATTGGATGAGCTTTAAGGTGCCTTCCAACACAAACCGGTCTGTGATAAACGAGCAATAAATGGAACTGACAGCACCATCCCTAGCTTGGTTCCAGCAGCGCAGATGCACCACACCACAGCGCTGGGGTTTAGAGGCACCACATACCCCCAAATCCTAGAAACCACCCCAGAAAGTGGCGACGCTCATCAAAACCAGCCCTGGAGCCCCGTGCACCCCATGATGCCATTTGCCACGAGCAGAAGGCACAAGGTGACAGCGGCCACCCCGTGTCCCCATCACCCCGGTGCCGTGCCGGAGGCTCTCCCAGCACCGCCCCATCTCTCCTCCTCCTCCTCCCTCCCCGTGCTGCTGGAAGGAGGTAATATTTATAAATACACCACATCCATCCCCTGTGCCCGGCCCGGAGCCTCCTCGGAGCCACATTTCGCGCGGTGCCAGTGGCAGCCCCAGCACCGCGGCCGCCCCGGCCACGGAGCCTCAGCTGTTTTCCAACCCCAAGAATAAACACGTTGAGGACAGTCTGTGCCTTGTCCTCCCAAAGAGCCCCAGGGCTCTCCCCGCTGCCAGCCCGGCCCCAGCAGCACCCAGCAGCACCCAACTACTGCCTCTTACCCGCAGAGGAGAGGGTTCCTTCTCTCCCCTCCTTTGCCCCTGGCTCAGCCCAGCGCTTCCCTGCTCTGTGAAGGTCAAACTGGGCTCTCAGGGCCCTCGCTGCCGATCCAGCCCCTGCCCTGGCACCGTGCCGGTGCAACCGGGTCGGGTCCTCGCTGCGGGTGCTGCCGCCTCCCTGGCACCAGTTCTGACCATGAGGTTTTTCCCACCAGGATGGGCTTTCTGCAGGCGAGATCTTCACTGAGCCTGCAGCGGTCCCCGAGGAGCTCAGCCGGCGCTGAGCATGGCACCCACCCTGATGCAGAGAAGGTGGGAGCTGCAGCCAGCACCCAGCTGCCACCCAACCTCCCCTCATCCCACGGGGATCACAAGCCAGGAGCAAGGAAGCGCTCCCTGCATGCCGAGTGGCTGCAGTCCCCTCCTCGTTTCCTCCTAAAAATTCCCCATCCCATCCCAAAATCCTCAGGAAACTTGTCCCTGAGGCTCCAAAACCATCTCCGATCCATCCCCAAGCTCATCACCATCACAGTATCCCTGCACCAGAGAGCATCCACAGCCCTCCTGCTTGCTCCTAGTGGTGAGGGGTCCAAAGGTGCCAACACTGACTGGCCCTTGGCCCTGCTCATGATTTTGGCGCTTGGGCACTAAGGCAGCAGCTGCATAAACTGTGCTGGAGGATCAGGGCACACTGAAAGGAGGATTTACAACCCAAGCAGAGGCCCTCAGCACCACGGAGCCGGGCAGCAGGGCCAGGGCTGAGCGCTGGGAAACCTCCGGCTCTGCAACTGTTTATACATGAAGTAAATCACTTTCATTAATAGAATGCGTGGATGGGAAGGGAAAAGAGCGATGTAACCGCGGGGAAGGATGCTGATGGGCGTTTCAGGTTTATCCGGACTGAAAGTTGCACCGATTGAGGTGAAGGAGAGGATTTAAGCCAACGGGAGGGTGTGGGGAGTCTCTTTGGAGTCAAATGTACTTGCAGGAAGGGTGACAAAACCCCGGGAGCGATTCTTAGAAGAGGATTTAAAAATAAGACGGCACAGCCTCCTTGCACAGACTGTTGGGACCGTGGGGCTGGGGCAGGAGGTGTCATTGAAGGACCTTGAGCCCTTCCCAGGAGACTCCATCCAGGTGAACGCAGCCACCATTACCACGCCAAGCAGCTCCTGGCGTGGTTCCGAGCTCACCTCCATCGCTCGAGGTTCGACTCTCCCGCGCTCCTCCTCTGCCCACAGGGAAATTGTGTGGTTCCTTTCTCTTTCTTTCTTTATTCTATCTATAGCTTTGCCCTGCTGCCTGTTTGCTCCACAGAAACCAAGGGGGAAGGTGTTGGGAGAAGGGACAGCTCCTTCAAACCCAGCTGTCAGCATCAGCTGGACAGTGCCAGCATCGGGCCAGCATCGCGCCCATCGCTCCTGGCTCTCATTGGTGCCTCCACCTCCAACCAACTCGTGGGTCTCCCTGGAAGGCGAGGAGCTGGAATTGGAGCTCATCCCAGAGCACGGGGCTCAGCCTCCTGCATCCCTGCGCTGGCCATGTCATGGGACCCTACCTGCATGTACATCAGCAAGGAAAACCCACTCGGATCGAAACCAGGCACCGACCCTGCGGTGGGGCATGACCTTGAAAGGGGAAGCACAGGGGCTTTTTTTGGATGTACCAGTGGAGGACAAGAGAAACCCAACAGATGAGCACGTATTTCCTGCATGTTCACCGAGACATCACCCTTTCTGTCCCTTCAAGCGTTACACTGCCAGCACTTCTGCTCTTTTCCAGGCCTGTAAAGCACCCAGCACTAGCTCCTGTGGCTGTGAAGAGCCCTGTCCATCTCCCACAGCAGAGAGGGTCAGGGAACCCCTCATGAAACAGCCACCGTGGGCTGACACCAGCATGGGCTGCAGCCATGGGATGTGGCGACCATGGGATTGCCGTGACGCTGCCTACACCAAGGACACCACTGGGTTATAAAATGGCTTCCTTTTGGCAAGTGCAGCTCAAGGTCCATCCCCCTCAAAAACCCAACCCCTAAACTCCAGATGTGCCCTGGGACAAGGCCCAGAGATGATGGGGATGTGCCATGGCCAGCGCCAGAAGAGCCCCATCCATCCACACCATCCATCTGCGCCCCCAGGAAAGGAGGCATAACCAGCAACACAGTGCTCAGACCTCCCGCATCAATGCAACATCGGGACCCCAGCGCCCCACAGCACACAGGGAACCTAAGGGCTGTTTCTGTCCTCAGTACATACACTTTTGAGGAGGGACCCTTGCCAAAGCCCCATTTCCCTGCAGTGGCTGCTCCATTCCCCACGGCTACCCCACTGCAGCCCTGGACACATCCCCCCTGCTCCAATAATTCATCCCTCTATCCCTGGGCACGCAGGGCTCTTCCCTTTCCCCACAGCACCACCAAGAACCGGCAAACAGGGAAACCTCATCACAGCACAGGCAGTGGCAGGGCAGGGGGGGGACCAGGAACACATGGGCCGTAAACTCGGCACCGTGAAGCATGGAAAAAGAAATAAAAGCCCTGGCTTGGAATCACAACCTCCATCCATGCCAAACACCCAGATGCTGGAGTCGCCCCATGGCAGGCAGCTCCACCCCGGAGCAGTTTCCTACTGATAAGGGCAGGCGGCAAAGCCAGCATCCCTCGGGAGGTAAAACCAGCATCCCTCGGAAAACACGCCGGCTCCCCTCCATACACCATGGGCTCGGCACATGCTGCCCACCGCAGCCATCACCACCCACCCCATAGCCTAAACCCGGTGCTTTCCCACCTTCAGCAGCCCAATTCCCAAAGGCCCATCAGTCCCAGCGTGGTTTTCCCTGCTGGGTCCCCCCGCAGCAGGTAAGCGCAGGCTCAACGGGCACCCGGAGCAGGGAAAAGCCAGCCTGCGGCCACGGAGCAGCCGTGCATGAAGTCGAGCAAACACGGCAGGGAAAACGAAAGGGGGAAGGAGGGGATCAAACCCCAGGAAGCCCCCAAACCCCGACCCCCTCTGCCTGCTCCGCTCTCTGCCGTTACATAAAACAAATCACAGCCCCCCCGTGCCCCAAGGGCCGGGAGCGCGCAGAAGCGCCGGGATTCCTGGCCCAGGCCCCGCGCGTCCCCGGCCGCGCACAGGCTGGTTTATTTATCTTAGAGCAGCACAACAATCACAACCACCATCTTTCCTCCCTCTCTCCTGGGGTGTTTCTTTGGGCTTTAAGGAAATTTCCCCATCCTCTGACTCACTGAGGCTCCAGAGGACACGGCCATGAGGGCTGTCGTAATCCTTCCTGCTTCGCAATTAAGTCATGAATATAATTAATCGGCGGCTGGGGGTTAAGTGCAGCCCCTGCCCAACTCCTGCTGCCCCAGAGGAGCAAGTCGCAACCCCTTTGGTAACCCCCTAAAAGCTGCGTGATGGGGGAACCCCAACTCTTTCTGCACACCCCAAAAGCAGTGAGGTGCGGGGGCAGCGAGTTCCGGGGGGGGACTCCACTCTGCTGCACCCCACAAAGGAAGGGATCTGCACCCTGTCCAAGGAGGTCGGTGCACCCAAACCCCCTCCCCTCCACCACGAACCCCGCGCATCGGGGGCTGCTGCATCCGTGCCTCAGTTTCCCCACGCGTAGGGTATAAAGGGTGAGGAGAGGAGAGGGGGAGTTTGGTAAAGGCGACCCGGGCAAATCTCCTCCTGGGACGCTTTCCATGCGGGGGCACTCAACCAAGCGGCCGGAGACCCCCCCGATCCCTCCCCAGCCGCGGAGATGCTCCCGGTGGGGCCCGGGCCCGGCCGGGGGGGAGACCACGTTAATATTTACAGCAAAGGAGCGCAAACACGAACCGACCCCGCGGCTGCGAGTTCAAAGAGCCCCGAGATGGGTCCCGTCCCCCCCCCCAGCCCCGGTACGCCCCGTCCGCGGCACTCACTCGGTAGCTGCGGAGAGACGCGACCGCTCCGCTCCGCCCGGTTCGGCTCCGCCCGGCTCCGTTCAGCTCCACTCGGCCCGGCCCCGCTTGCTCCCCGCACCGAGGGAGGGCAGCACCGCCCGCCCGGCACGGCACGGATGGCCCAGCCCGGCTTGGCACGGCACGGCACGGCCCGCTCCGCTCCGCTCCGCAGCACGCCGGGAGCTGTAGTCCGGAGCGGGGCAGGGCTGCCCGCGCCTGCCGGGACTTGTAGTCCCCGCCTCGGGCACGGCCGGGGCTGAGCTCGGTGATTTCCTCCCCCAAAACGGGTTTTTCCGCCTCCGGAGCCGGGGTGAAGGCGGCGCAGGGCCCGGGCCGTGCAGCCCGGTTGCACGGGTCTTGTAGCAGCTCTTCCCGCCGGGATCATGCGCATCCTTGCACCGGGGGCATGTGGCTCCTTGCACGAGGGTTGTGCAACTCCTTACACCAGGATCCCGCTGTTTCTTGCACTGGTTCCATAGGCTTGCTGCTGCCGTGGTGAGCATCCTGGACACGTGGTGGTGGGCAGCAATAGCCGCAGGTCCCTGCTCAATGTCTGGGGGTGTTTGGTCCCCCCCCCAGACAGGACCCTCAAGGGGAACGCTCTGCAGGGACTGAGGAGCTTTTCCTATAGAATGGACTTGGGATCAGGTAGGGACTCTTTGCCCAGACTGAGGCTGCAGCCCCACTGCACCTAGGGCACAGGGTGACCCTGCCACCAGGCTGCCCATGGTTCTCAGTGTCTGAGCTCTGCAGGATCCACCATGGCAAATTTGGCTGCAAAAAGCCAATTTAAAGGGTGGTCACATGCACCAGGAGGGTGACTGTCATCTGACTGGGAGATGGGTGTTGGACAGTGGGTGGTGGAGCCCTTTGGTGATGTACCGCCCATGCCAGACCTCGAGGAGCAGCCTCCTGGATCTGGTCCACCGTGTCTGACACTGCATCCAGCAGCTCCTCATGGGGAGGATGCAGACACACCAAGCTTTGGTCACATTCACATCGCAGACGTTCCATCCCTTCCTTCTCATTGCCCATCCTTTGCGGCTGCAGCGATGAAGAGAGAACAAATCCAGGGCATTTTCCTCCGCATGACACTTTCCAATCCCTCATTTATTTGCAAATACATGTGGGCAATTCCCCTAAACTGAATGACCCGGGAGCTGTTCACACGCAGCTCCTTGTCCCTGCACATCCTGCTCCAAACTGGTTCCTGAAGCCTCCAGCAACCGCATCAGCTCAGCCCTGGGGTCCCTAAGCTGTGGCTCAGCATGAATCTGTTTCTATCATCCTGCTTTCCCAGCCAGTCCCGGCAGGGATCTGGTTCCCAGTCAAAAAGGTGATCCCAAACTGGTCATTGCTGCAAATTCAAAGGCTCTGTGCACATCTGAAAGCCCAGGCAATGCCTGGAACCATCAAGCATCATCTCAGACTTTGTTTTATTAAGTGCTGTGCCAGGTCCTGCTCAGCTGGGACACAAGGCAGTCACTTTTGCAGCCTTTTATTCAGTACAGATTTGGAGACTATACGTCACCACACAGAGGTCCAAGGGAGGACAATGTCACAGGGGCATATCCCCCCCCAGTGATGCTCAGCATCCCTAAGCTGACAAGGCAAAGCCAACCCTATTGTTGGCCATGTCAAAGATGGAGTAATACTGCCGGAGGAAGAGGTTGCCGAGGATCCAGAGTGGCTGCCCGCTGGCAGAGGACACGTACGTGCTCTCGACCCCAATGGTGCAGAAACCATCATTCTGTGAAGGAGAAAAGGAGCCAATTTCAGTACCAGCGAGGAGTGGGGGGGTGATGTTGCCCAGGCCGTCATGGCTGCTTTGGCTGAGATTAAACCATCCTTACAGTCACATACAGGGATGCAAAAGCACCATGAAATCATGTGCTGGGAAATACAGCACTCAGGCTGAACTATCCCATGATGGCAAACACACTGGGGATGATATAAATCACACATACATTTAACACATAGACAGAAGGAGGCAGCAGTAACTGGGCTCCACTGATGGCAAAGTAGAGGGTGGGCAGGCTCGGGACGTCGCTGCAGTTGACGACGAACTGCAAAAGAAGCAAAGAGGGGCCGAGATGCTGGGAGCCCTCCACAGCTCAGCATTGCCACTAAAAGCTTCCTCATCCCATGGCATTCATCAGCCGCTCATGTGCATGGCATCCTTTGACCTACCCCGTAGTCGCTCTCCTCCGCACCCAGCGCCTGCAGGAATGCTGACAGGAATTGTCCTGGCACGGTCAGCAGGAACGTCCCCGTGTCCACAATGCCATGACAGCCTTGGCTGCACCAGCCAGTGGCTGAGAGCCCGATGGAGAACCTGGAGAGAGCAGCAGAAAAGGCATCAGAAAAGGCTCCCCCCACTCCAAGCCCCATTCTAAGCCATGGTGCAGCACTTACTCCTCAATACCGATCTTCCAGTACAATTCCTGGACCACAGGAGCCCATAAAATCTCCCCTGAGTACAGCTGGGGGTCAACCCCTCCAAGAATGACTTCCCCACCATAGCCATACGTTGGGTTGCTGGAAAGACACAAAATTAACCCCAAAGTTCAGGCAGGATGCTCAGGAGAAAGCTGTGTAGCATAAAGTTGGGGGGGGGAAACGTGGATGGAGAGGGAATAAGGAAAGGACAGATCCAAGCTGTGCCTCTGGAAGAGAGAGACCTGCAGTCTCACCGAGAGTAATAGAAGCTGAAGATGGGCTCAGCGAGCTGGCTCTGCTGCAGCATGTTCTGCATCAGTGTGTTGTAACCAGGGATGCCAACGCCTGGGTAAGCCATGCCCAAAATCCCATCAAAGTCCTGGTAGTAAAAGGGTCTGGTGGGTTCTTCCAGGCTTAGGCCAAACTCCTGGTTCCTGATGACAATGTTCTGGATCTGAAGGGAGAGGAAAGATTCTGGGAGATGGCTTGTAGTGTTTGTCCCATCATCCTTATTATCCCACACAAATACCCCCCAAAATTGTTTGCCTCAGTTAAATTAGTGTAAAAATCACATTTTCACTGCATGCAGGTCTTGTTTCTTATGTCCTGCAATGACAAAGCTCAGCCATCAGTGCAAAAAGCAAACACTTATGGCCAAAGATATCCCTTAACCCAAAGCAGTGATGAAAAGCCTGGTGGCTCAGACTGTGTTGGCTGCAGATCCTGGTCTCCAAGTCAATTTATGCCATAAACTCTACATGGGAGATTCAGGCACTAATATCCAGACCAAAAAGGTGCTTTCAGCTCCCCCCTACATTTCTTAACCAAATGAGCTGGGTCACAACCACAGCCACGTCTTGCCCGGGTCGCACACGTAGAAGTCACTTACTGTCACAGTGTCGTACCCCAACACCACCGACAGGTCACCAAACCCATAGCTCAGGGTGTAGGCTTCTCCGATGCCCGAGAAGGTGGATGACAGGCTGCTGTTGAACCTGGCGTGATCCACTGCATGGAGAGAAGCCCTCAGGTCACATCCTGCCCTTGGATCAGCATCCCGGTCCTCAGCAAGGGGCCATTCAAAGCCAGCCCCACCGGTGGCACCCAGGAGAGAACAAACCCCATCAGCTCTCACTGAATTCCCTGTCATAGCTCCAGTCCACTACATGCAGGGGACGCCTGGACCTGGCACTGCTGTATCCCAAGGGATGCTCACCGCAGGCTGGGGTCTGGCAGTAGGTGGAGGGCACCCACAGGTTGGCAGAGCCAGTGTCAAAGAGCACCAGGAAATGCTGCGGGGGGGTCCCGATGCCGATCTCCCCGAAGTAGAAGGACTGTGAACAAAAGCGTTTGTGGATTTCTGTTGCTGGCTGCTCTTTTGAATGAGAGTTTTCAGCTCTCTGCCCTCTACGAGCTGAGAAACCCAAACTGCTCCAGGTCTGGAAGGGCTCATGGTCCTCAAGTGCTTCCAGGGCAGCTGAAGCACAGAAAAGGGCAGTGATTTGCCTACAAGACAAGACCAGGAGTAGCAGATCTTCTATAACCATCAAGATCTGCTTCTTCTGAGAAGGGAAGCCAGTTCAGGATGAGATGTGCTGCCTCCTGCTTGGCTCCCAACATCACCCATCCTTCAGAGCCAGGCTACAGAGACAGCAGAACTGCCCATGCCCAGTGCAACCCCTTGGCTGGGGAGGCAGCCGAGCTGGAGCTTCCTGCAGCAGCCGGGAAAGGAGGCGGACATTCCCGAACACCAGAACCGGATGGCTCAGAGGAGGAAGGAAAAGCTTCAATACTCACATCCAGGTAGTTCGCTAGCGGTTCATAAGCCACAGCGTTACTGAGCTGATATTTCCTTCCAGGGTCCCCTCTGAAGTCCATCAGGAAACGCTCCAACACCCCCTTCTCCCGCATCACCTCCCGCATGGACCTGCCTTTCCGCAGGGGGATCCTGCGCGGGATGGAGATGGCACCAAGATGCGGCGTGGACCCATCATGTGCTGAGGACAGACCCTGCCCCCTGGCACCCACCCTGGGCTCACCTCACCATCCCCTGCCCCAGCTGGAGGCAGAGCAGGGCCAGCACCAGCCACTGCATGGCCCTGGGTGCTGGTGGCTCCATGGCAGCTCCTGCATCACCTTGGCCCTGACAGCGTGTATATAGCTGGGAGCCGTGCCCAGTCCCTGCTCCAGACTCCCCTTTCTCCTATCGCTGCACCCACCCACACCAACGCTCGCAGAGTGTTTGTCCCTGCAGCCGCCCTGATTTCCCTTCCTTACCCAGCTATTCAGCCACTAATTGTCCAGTGCCTCTGATACTGAGACCAAATATGTGACATCTGATAAAAAGCAAAATTATGCTGTTATCAAGAAGTTAAAGTATTTTCTCTTGCCTTCAAGCACCAGCTTGATCGTTCCAGAAAACAAAGGCAAAACACACCCTTTGTGGTAAGTGGAAATTCATGATGCCGCTGTTCCGGGTAGGTAGGAGCCGCCCCGCTGCCCTGTGATGCAGGGCTCCTGCAGGCTCCCCAGTCCCTGCTAGCAGCAGGGATGGACCCGGCAGAGCTGAGCTGCTTCCGTCCACACTTCGGGGTCAGACCATTGCTTCGAGGCCGCAACAACTCAGGAAACCACCCTGCACCCCTTTCTCCTCCATCGCATCCTGATGGATCTGCCTTTGCTTGGACGGATCCTGCAGGGAGCAAAGGGAAGAGCAAAGACAAGCAGGGGAATGGTCAAACTTCACCTGTCCCTTCCTGCCACCGCTGCTGCCAGAGCACCTCCAGCTCTCAGAACCCCCCCATTTCAGAGGGAGAAACTCCCACATCCCAGCCCTGTCTTGCCACACTCAGCCTGAGTCAATATTTTGACACAAAGCACAGAGGAGTTTGTGCCCTTTCTCTGGTGAAAGGACATCGCTATTTAATACATCTGATAATGAGCTCTGCTGGTAAAGAGCTTCCCAGAAATGAGTTTGTATCCCAGGAATGAGCAGTGTTACCTGAGCCCTCCCTGGCCAAGGTGCTCCCCATCCCCTTCAGACACAGATCATTCCTGATATGCTTTACCTGAATAGCCCCAACTTGAGGGTTTAAGGGTCATTTGGATGTCATGGCTAACCTAAGCTGCTCTCATATTCCCACTTTGCCTTAATCACAGGGCCTTATCCAGCTACAAGGAAGATCAGTGCCTTCCCACACGCACCTCTGATGAGGTTTCCCTGATGCCAGCAAGAGGGATGGAGGTGGGGACCCATTGGACAAGACGGCATCACCAAGGTCACCACAAACAGCAGGCAAAGCGATGTCCACCACCACCGGCTTACTCTGTATTTGCCTGGGTAGGAGCTGGGGAGCATCAGCCTCAGTGCAGTGAGCAGCGGCTGGAGGAAGATGAAGGTTAAGGACCCCCATGGCCTTTCCATTCACACACCAGTGCCCAGCAGCACAGAGCAGAACTGGCTTTATGGGGAATCCCATCCCCAGGGCTATGGTTGGTGCCTGAGACCAACCCCGATGATGAACTGCAGTATGGCACTTGGTGCTTCTCACCTGCAAAGCGAAGCCCTGGCAGGAATCAGGCTCAGGACTCTCATTCTGGGCTTCAAGGAGAACAGAAGCGGGAGGTGATTGGGGATGTTGAGGTTTATTTGTAACAGCAGACTGTGGGAACACAGAAATCCGGGAGGGACAGGGAGCTGTGTGGGCACAGAAAGGAACATCAAGGTCCATAGGAACCCTGCAGCGCTCTGGGAATGCTGCTGAGGTGTGTTTGGCCAGGAGAAGGGCTTGATTCTGTGGCTCTGTTCCTCTACAGTGATGGGGCGAAGCCAATGAGGTTGTTTGCCATGTCGAAGACAGTGTAATACTCCTTGAGGAAGACATCGCCCAAGATCCAGAGCGGCTGCCCATTCTGGGAAGGCAGGTAGGTGACCTCGATGCCCAGAGTGCAGTACCCGTTGCTCTGTAGGAGAGAAGTAACGGGGAATCAGAGCCTCAGACAAGCAGCAGGACCCTGTTGGGTGGGATGCAGGGAAGCACCCGCTCCTCTCCTGGCCCATCCATAAGGCCGGATGGAGCTGCTGTGCTAATACGTACATTCAAGACATAGGCAGAGGGTTGGAGTGGGAGCTGAGTTCCATTGATGACGAAGGTGATGGAGGGCATGTTCTGGATCTCATTGCAGTCAACTGCATACTGTGGACAGAGGGCGAAGAGGAGGTTACGGCTGGGACAGTACCCACCATGAGAGATACCCCCATACATGGGGGTAACACTTTGTCCCCTGGCAGTGCCATGTCACCTCATCCTTCCCTAACATGCCCACAGTACCATGCTCTGTAGATGCCACATGTGTTTTGGGGGCCTACAGCTCACTCACAAGCCTCCCTCACTGCTCTACAGGCACCTCCAAAACACCCCTGTGTGCTCACCCCATAGCTGGTGAGCTGGGCACCCAGGGCCTGGAGGAAGCTCTCTATGTATTCTTCAGGCACCGTCAGCAGGAATGTCCCCGTGTCCACGATGCCCTGGCAGCCCTGGTTGCACCAACCGGTCGTTGACTGCCCAATAGCAAACCTGGGAGGAGGACAAGGAGATGGACATCATTTCAAGCACCCACCGGCAACTAAACCTGGTTTGGCTGGATCTACATGTTGGGATGCTCTGAAGTGCAGTTCTGAAGCCCTGCCTCGAGCCCATGCCTGCTGCAGTAAGCTGCTGGGCTTATCTGGAGGACAACTGTATCACCCTCCTTACAGGAGCTGCTCGGGTGGATCATGCCCATCAGGTACAAATACAACTCACTCATTAATCGCAACCTGCCAGTAGAGCTCCTGGGTCACTGGTGCCCATGCAATATCTCCATAGTAGAGCTGAGGGTCAACTCCTCCAAGAATGAGCTCTCCTCCATAGTAGTAGGTGGGATTGCTGCAAAACCAGAGTTACAGCAGCAGAGATGAGTAAATCAGTGCAATATGCATGGGGTAGCGAGGGACAAACCCAACAGGGAGCTGCATGGGGACAGGCAGAGGGATGCTGGTGCATTAGGGTGTGTGGGGTTTTTACCGGGAGAAGTAGAAGCTGAAGATGGGCTGGGTGAGCTGGTTCTGCTCCAGCATTCCCTGCAGCACGGTGGGCGTCCCTCCTACTGCCAGTGAGGGGTAGGCCATTCCCAGGATCCCATCAAAATCCGCATAGTAGAAAGGCTGCGTTGGCTCATCCTCACTGAGCCCGAACTCCTGGTTTGTGACCGTGATGCTCTGGATCTGGAGGGGAAGGAGATGCCTGGTCAGCCTGCACTCTTAGGGAACCCAAGCAGTGGTTTGATGGGATGATGCATGCTCTGAAAGCCCAAGGGGCCAGGTGCAAGTGGAAACATCACCAAGCAGCTGGGAAATCACCAGCAATTGAATTAAAACCAGCCTAAAACCCAGCTGGGTAACTGATAGTGACAATAACTGGTCCACGGTGGCCAGGAAGACGAGGGCATCGAGGGTGCACTCACCCTTAGTGTGTCATAGCCCAACACCACCGTGAGTGTGCCACTGCCATAGGAGAGGGTGTAGGACTGCCCGTTGGTGACGAAGGTGGAGGACTGTCTGGGCCTGAACTTCACGTGGTTGACTGCATAAGAGAGAGAAGGGCAAAGCTCCTGGGTACGCAATCACCAGGCTGCGATGGGGTCTCACCTGCGATCGCTCTGCCAGAGTAACACCTGGGAAAGCAGCTTCCCCTGAAGGGAGCGGGTCTGGAAGAGCAGAACAGGCTGTTCCTCTGCCTCACAGTTACCTCTAAGGCAGGGTTTGCATCCCAGCTCTGCCTTCATCCCTCTGCAGGGAACAGCCATGGCAATCCCAACCGCAACAGCCCCAGCATCAGCAAAGCCATCAGGTGAGTGCCAGGGAGCAGGATATCAGCTCCACAGTTCACAGCTTTGCTTTTTCCACACCAGGTCAGGCACTGCCAGCAAGATTTCTGCACCCACAGTGGTCACAGGGATTTGGCCATCTCCATTAGAAAGGCACATAAAATCACAGCACCGTTTGGGTTGGAAGGGACCTTAAAGTCCATCACGGGCAGGGACACCTTCCACTAGAGCAGCTTGCTCCAAGCCCCTGTGTCCAACCTGGCCTTGAACACTGCCAGG
>WYDI02007676.1:0-29861 GCA_009867235.2 Psittacus erithacus | reverse complement strand
ACGGTCAAAAAGGATGCCTCAAACTTCCTTCCTAAAGCACCATGCCCCTCAGATTTGAATCAATCGCTAATATATCTTTAAACACCAAATCATCATTTGAGTGTCTTCATAAAAGACATTTCTGAAGAACATTAAGAAAGGTGTGAATGAAAATGTGTATTTGTGAAAGTAAAATAAGAAAAAAGAGGAAAGAATAAAAGAATGCCTATACCAATAGCCAAGGACACACACAACAGCAAAAGACATAAAGGCTGCAAAATGCATCAAGATCACAAGAAAGATAACCAGTCACCAGAGGACTTGCACACTGATAAGAAGAGGATGGCAACAAGTTTACAGCAGGCTGAGTGCACCATTTCACTTTCTGTTAGACCATGAGGAAAACAAGACTAAAGCTGGAAAGATACCTAAAGCAAAAAAAAAACAAAAAAAAAAACCAAACAAACAAAAAAAGAAGAACAAAGACAGCAAGAAGCAACCTCAGCCACAACTCTGAAAGGATGGAACAACCAAGATCCAAAGATGAAAAATGCCATTGTTGTAACTATTGAATTCTAAAGGGTACAAAAGACAATCCAAAAAACTAACTGGCCAATCAAGAGAAACAAAGATAAAGTAATGGCCCCACTTTTCCTCTGTGTAGTCCTGGCATTCGTGAGCACAGATGTATGTGCAGAGTCAACTTACTGTGAAAGCCAAATAAGGTTAAAAAAAATCACTTTCTGCTTTTACAGTGTCACACTAGATTTTGTTATGTCACTTCCTACATCTTAATGAGGGGGAAAAAGCTACCTTGGTCTTTACCTACAGTTTAAAACTGTACTTGAACCTTGTCACCAGTGCTACCCCAAATTCAACAGTGCATGCGCATGCAGGGAAATTCCATCTCCAACAACATATTCTAATGGCAATAGAAATCTCCACAAATCTTAAACTGCATCTACTCTACAGCAGGCATTTCAGCAGCAGAGCTAGTAAAGAACAGCTATTAAAAAACAGTAAATAAAGATAAAATATTAAGATTTGCTACTGTGAAGAAACATTTAAAACCAAGCGATGAGAATGTATTTAACTCATATTTCAAAATAGATAATCAGAAGTCATTTCACCTGTAGAGATCTCTTCCAGCTTTTTTTGCTTCACTGTATCACATTTTAACCAATCTTCTCTTTTACTCTTGACACCTTAAAGAGAAAATTTAAAGCATATTTTTCAGGTTCTTGTATTCTTCAGGTTCCTATATCATAAGTTTTGGTTTCTGTTCAGCATCAAGTTTTAACGCATATACTAGCAAATGCAAAAGGCAGTTTCCTTTGGGAGTGAGAATGACTGCAAAGGCTGGCATATACAACTCAAGATTTGGTTTTACTTCAAAACAAATACAGCATTTGACACAAGTATGCTTCACAATGCACCATGCAAAATGTTGAAAGATTTGCGCTAAGGAAGAAAAGGATGAAAGAAAGGCAGCCTACAGCAAAGATGGCAAAGGTTATGGAGACTGTACAGGGTATTTCTGGCCCAAGCTCTCTCTTCCTCAGCGCTGCAAAAGATCTCTCCCTCTGCCTGCCTACATAGCCAGATTTATACACAACCACGTGAATGCCAAGTACAGATTTGTTCACCTTTCATAACTATGCTGAGGGAATCTGCTTTCTACAAACAAGCCAACCCATTTTCTGCAAGTAGGTCGGAAAATTTCCTTGCAATTACTTGAAACTGCCGTGCTCTGAACAACCCTAATTTTATTCTGCAAAACTTAAGGAAAAAGAATAAAACATTGAATTGAAAGAAAAATCTCATGTTCTTTTTCTGTTTAACACACAGCTACAGTCTGTCAAAAAATCTAGCTAAGCTATTTCAACCTTCAGCTTCTACAGCCCCAAGTTTTCACTGTCTGCAGTTTTGTGTAACATGAATTTTAACAGGAGCAATACTTTTCATTTGCAAATTAGTTTACATACAAATCAATAATCAAGATAGCATCATACCTGCTACAACGGTTTTCTCTATTTCCAGGGAATTCTTTGCAGCTAATCTTTCTTCATCAGTGGCTGGATTTCTGAACAGTATCTCTGGATACAGCTTAAATTCTAGTACTTCCAGGTTGCATGATTTCTCAACCTCTGAGACAGAAGCATCTCTTTTTGCACCACTGTTTTGGGACACTTTGTGCTTTAGATGCCAGGTGGGTCTGACAGGCGAGGTCTCTAATTTTGTCAGATATATGCGTTCCTGTGTTGTACGCCTAAATGCAACTCTGTTCAGGTAGTGTTTTTTTGGTTCCTTCTGAGGATGTATTTTTAATCTGTTATTTCTTCTGTTTAAGTATAGCACGTTTTTATCAGGAAACATTTTCTCACAGCACTTGTCTTTGTTTTGACCATCGAGATGTCTCTCTTTGGTAGAAAAGTAGTTTTTAGAGATGGTAGAAGATCGAGCCCTTTTTCTCTGTCGTTTAAGCACAGAACAATCTGCTAATGAACTCTTCAGTTTCCAGCTATTTTCTCCATTCAACTTTTTAGCTTTGCCAGTATTTTTCATGTGATTACATGAAAACTGCTCAGATTTCTTTGCTTCAGATTGCTTCAGTCTTTCTTCTTCCACCTTTATTTTTTTAGGTTTTCTGTTCCCAACCACATTTTGCTTCCTCTTCCGTTTGCATGACTGCTCCTGTGAAGGAAGAACTTTCACAGATTCATGTGGAGAATATTTGGTGTTTCTTATGTCTACAGTGCCAAAATCTGGGAGCTTTATAGCATCAGTATGACAACTATTCCACTTTTTGTGTTTTACTCCTACTGATAATTTGGCATTTTCTTCGATGTTAACTCCTACATCTTGCCCAAGTATCTGCTTTTGTCTCCTAAAGTTCTGTTCTTCAGCTGTGTTCTCATCAGAGGTTTTAATTTTTTGTCCTTGATTGATTTCAGCATGCTTAATTTCAACAGCTTCTGACTTTGTAAATTTGTGGACATCTGCATTGGATTTCATGGCTAAATGCGTTTTGGTTTTATCTTTCGAAAGAGACTCCATTTTAATAAGTCCCTTTCCAGGTAACTTTGTTGCGTCATCACCATCCATACAATCAGCTGTTTTCTCAGGCAACTCTTCTGAAGCTGTCTTATGTTCTTTTTTATCAGAACTAAATTCGTTGCCTAACAATGGGGTTTCTGTGTCTATCTGCAGCTCTTCCTTCCAGCCGCTGCTTTTAAATTTATCAGCTTCCTGGTTTTCAGAGGAAGTTAGCAGTCCAGTTTTTTCCTGCTGTATTGTAAGTGGTTTGTATTCATCATCCACCTTTAGCCTAACATTTTTGCTCATTACAGAGGTGGATCTGCAAATATCTTCTTCATTTTTGCTAACACTGTTTGGCATTTTTTCAGAAAATGGCAGGTTTCCCTCTGCAGAGATGTCCTTCATTATAGCATCAGATTTGCTGTCATTTTCTTGTCCCTCTACAGAGCTAGTATTTACAGCTTTTGAAAGCTGATCATTTTTCTCAGAAACACACACTTCGAGTTTACAAGGGCACTGTGGTATTTCAGGGGTTTCACACAGCACACTCGTTACAGAACAGTCTTTTTTTTTTTCCTTGGGCTTGGAAATTTTTTGTGGTTTGTTTGCCATCTCACATAGACTCTGACCAGGCCGAATACTGTCTTCAGGGCTCTTCTTCTCAGCTGAAGCTTCTTCTGACTGTTGACTCATCACTCCTTTGCCATCACTAGAGGAATTCAGGTTGCGTTCAGGAAACAGTTCTTCGTTTTGATTAGAGCTGAACACTACAATTTTTATCAGATCTACTGGGTCCTTCAAATGAGAATTCTTGTCACAAATTTGATTCTCTTTTTGAGGTTGATTCCTTATCTGCTCAGCCACAGAATCATTTTTTACTGGTTCTTTCATCAGCACATTACCACCTTCAATGCCATATGGAAACTCATTCACTAGTTCAGACAGCTGATTGTTTAGACATTTAATAGGCTGTGCTCCAAAAAGGTTCATCTCTTCTACCGCACTATTTTTACTGGACATGTAATTTTCTTTTATGTTGTCTCTTGGAACACTGATGGCATTCGTTTCAGCAGCTACACTGATTGAGAAATCCAATGAATTTTTAGCTAACTCCTGGTTTATACTAGCAAGAATTTCCAAGTCGTTTTCAGGATGCTTTAAAGATGCATTGAATGACTTTTTTTTTTTTGAGGTAGAAATTGTTTGAAGAGGATTGCCACTGCTTTCTTTCTCCAAGTGACTAGTTGTGATACCATCCAAAGTCTTAATTGCTTTACTCATGCAGCTTGATGAATCTTGCAACATCTTTTGTGGCAAGGTCTCTCCCTGGACAGCATTACTACTTAGCTCATTCCTACACAAGTCCAGCTGTTGTTCCTTTTGCCCTGGATCAGATGTATTTTGTTCTGATGAGGTACCATTTAATGCTCGTGTTTCAGGGACTGACCTGAAGATACTTGCTATTTGTGGATTATAAAACTTATCACCTTCAACAAGAGTACATACACTAGAAATACAAAACATCTGTTCTTCCAACACAACTATGGATTTATTTCCTGTCTTTAACACAGCTTGCTTGTCTTTACAGTCTCTTACATCCTCTTGAAAGATTTTACTAGACAAATTTAAGTCATTTTTGTCGTCTTCTTTAAAGCTGGATGTGGTTTCTGAGTCAATCACTGGACAGGTTTTACCTGCAGATGTTGAGTATTTGTCTGCCTGCTCACTCTGTGCTCTCTGCTCAGAGAGTACTAAAGGTGAGACAACTGCAACTTGGGGTTCAAAGCCTTTTATCAAATTGCTACTTAGTGTATCAGGTTTTTGTCCTACAGAAGCTGTTGTTGCAGGCAAAGTTGCTTCATCTGTACTAACCAGAACATTATTTTGTTCTCTATTTTTTGTGGTTTGGCTGTAAGGTGAAATCTGATTTGCTGTGGGGCTTTCATTTGACTGGCTATTTTGCACCCTTACAGATTCTGACGGATGCTTTCTCAAAGAGCCCAGGCATGCAGTCAGCTCTTCCACAGAGTAACTATCATTGCTTTGCTTAAAAGATGCATTTCCAGTAAGTGGTGTTTTTTTCTGATCTACATCACTCTGCAATTTAGCTTCACCAGATCTGGTTGTTTGTGATACAGGACTCACTCCTGTATCACTCATGTGAACCTTAAACACCTGCTCACCTTCCAAACTTTTTACCTTCACATTAGTGTCTTTTGGTAAGCTTCCATCTGGGACAGATGAATCTAGCTGGTTTTTTTCACCACACAGGAGACTAGTCAGTATTTTATCAGAAGCAGCACCAACTGCCTCCTCTGTCAATACATTTGTGCTGTTAAGTAGAAAATGAAGAAGTGGTGAGTTCCTGGAGTTAGCTGACAATTTCTTTGGTGCAGTTTTGATAGATTTATCCACCTGACTGGAACATGAAGCATTCTTCAAAGATGTCACAGGTTTTTGAGAAGAGGGCAAGGCATATGTGTCCCTTTGTTTTGAGATAGGAGTGCTCTCAGAATTATGTAACTGAGCTGAGAGTTTGCTCTGAGAAGGAATAGAAGTGGAGCTTGACGAAAGGCTTCCCTGCTCTACCTGAGGGTTACTTTGAGTCACCTGTAATCCTCTGTTGTCAGCACTGGCTGCATTTTTGTCGTTTCTTTCTTCAAGTGAAGAGTTAAGTATTGGACACTCTGCCCTCACTGTTTCAGGTGCGGAAGGTGGTACATTTTGGTTGGGCATCCATGGAAGACAATTATTAAAAGTAGCGTAATAACCTGGAGGAGGAAACGGGGGAACACTTTTGTCATGTTCTGAACCTTCTAAAAGTTTTCTTTTATACTGATGTATCCTTTCAAGCAGGACATATTTTTTTTTAATAGTGAGAAGTTTTTGAGCTTCCTGAGCTAGTCTGTCCTTTGCAGTTGTTCTTCCATGTGCTGCTGCTGAAAAAATTTGAGAATTAACAGGCCCATTCATTAAACTACTAGTTGGGCCTTCTTGAACTGAAGCAGGATTACTCAGTGGCTTTGAAACAGCCATCGAATAAAAAGTTTCAATTTCTTGCACAACATTACACAGATCTTTGGAAATGCCATGGGATGGCACAGACATTTCATTAAAAGGCTGACTTGCTGTCATGTTTCCATTTGAATTACAGACACTCCTAACTGACTGACTGACATCACCAGATTGCTGTTTCTGACAGTGTTGCTGACCACTGTTACAACCAGAAGCATTTTTTGGATCTGATAGGTGCTGCAGTTGGGTACGGCTGTATCCATTAGGCACATTTTGAGCTGCCTGTGGTACACCCATTGAAGATTGTGCTGCAGCACTTGAATCACAATTGACAGGCAACAAAGATGGTGCAGAACATCCACTAGGAGCTTCGGATCCCATCTGACTTGATCGACAGGGTAGCAGCTGCACATTTGGTTCAGTATTCTGATTCAGGGAGTGTAAAACTTTAAACTGAGTGTTGGGATGATATATTTCATTTTGGACATGCTGCCCAGACATACCAAGAGACACAGAATTATTCTGGGAATTAATGTGACTTTGATATAATGTTGGAGTTCTCATAGAATTATGTTGTATTTGTGGCTGCACAGCATAGCTGTTTGTGGTGGCGTACTGAAATTCCCAATGTACATTCCTCACATTATTTCCAGCATTCCTTTCGGAAGACATGGGAGGTAAATTACTGTGGGAATAAAAGTAGGCATCAGACTTCGGCAAAGAAGTCTGAGTCATCTCCGCCCACAGACGTGTTGTTGGATTGGGAGGTTTCTGAGCTACTGGTACGCAGAACAGTGGACGTCGATCAACTGAGATAGATGCTCCTGGTAAGGCCTGATCTGAAGTTTTGAATCCTTCAGCATTTACAAGAAGGAAGGCAGCATTGCTAGTTGGTTGATACACTACTTTGTTATTTCCAGCATAACTGTGTGCATTGTTAGAAGAATAGGCATTTGTCTGAGGAAAAGCATGTGTATTAGAATGCAACTGATTGTAACATGTTTCTTCACTTCGCAGGTGGTTCTTTGCATCAGCATTCTGGAGTGGCCTTATATTCCAGTCCATCTTTTCTTGATTTCTTCCAGACAAAAACCGAAATGCTAATAAAAAAATATATATAGAAAGAATAATAAATAATAAAGCCTTAACTTTTTGATCAAAACTTACTTCACTTACCAAGTGATTCAGAATGCATTATGAACAGAAGTGTTGAACTTAAATTGTTAGAAGAGCAACTCCATTGACACATGCTTAAGGGCTGAGCATAAAAATCACCTACAGAATATAATACAGGTCAGTCTTCAGACAAGAAAACCAACTTCAATTATACCTTCAAATAGAATCACAGAATGGTTTGGGCTCGAAAGGACCTAAAGATCATCTAGTTCCAGCCCCCTGCCATGGGCAGGGATGCCTCGCACTAGACCATGTCACTCAAGGCTCTGTTCAGCCTGGCCTTGAACACTGCCAGGGATGAAGCATTCACCACTTCTCTGGGCAACCTGTTCCAGTGTCTCACCACCCTCACAGTGAAGAGCTTCTTCCTTATAACTAACCTGAACTTTCCTCATTACCCCTTGTCCTATTGCTACAGTCCCTGACGAAGAGTCCTCTTCTAGCATTCAATTCAACAAAGGGAGAAAATTAATCTGGGTAAAGATCTCCCATAATGTGGCCCACTTGTTTTTAATTTACATGCCATTTGCTCTTCCCTGACACTGTGGGCAGTTACTAATTTTTGAGAAGCACAACTCTGACTTTAGTTAATAGCACAGGTAGCTTCAAGCAAACCACCCCTGATTCTGTTTGGTAACATTAACTTATTCAGCCATCAAAAAAAGGTATGAAGCACAGAGATGACATCAACACCTCTGCTACTGCAGGAAGTACACTTCCAGAAGGTGACAAAGTCACAAATCTCAAACTCTTCATGTGTTATATTCCAGAATTTATATTGTTTACCAACAAGCCCAACAGCTTGTTGAGCATGTTACTTCTGAATGACCTCGGGAATGTCTTCAAATCCAAACACCATTTCAGTCTTCAAAAACGGAAAAGCACAAAAAAACCATGACAAAACTACGAGCACAAATGCTATTTGCATCTTGGCAAGTTCCTCTCAGTATGGTCAAACCCACTAAGGACAGAAAAAAAACCTCACTTTGTGCAGGGTGTTAGACCCAAAGCTCCTAACTGTCTTTCAGGGCTCTTTTAAGATTCTCCTATTTCAAACTTAGGAATTAGAAGTACCACTCAGATCCAGCCTATAAGACCTACAAAGTTATAATTTTCAAGGTGGTGTCAGAATTCAACGATTAGTTCAATCTTCCCTCACTCTCTGCTATCTCTGCTCTCAAAGGACACCAACAACAAAAGAAAACAGGAAAGCAGAATCACAGATGAAATTAATAAAAAACATCAACAACAGTATTAAGGCAATACTTAAAACAGTGATGCAGGCAGGAATCTTTGATGAGAAAACAGTTTTTTGCATCCAAGCTAAAGATTTCATACTGCTAATGTTACACTGGGTATTTCTTGAAAAATAATCAGGGGATAAAACAATCATGTTCCTGAATTAGGCAATTTAAAACATATATATATTCCAGAAACATGACTGAGGTATGTAAACAAGATTAAGATGCCAACTAGTAGTAACGGTAAAGTCCTCGCTAAATACAGGAGAAATTACATATAACACACAACTTAGCCAAGAACAAAACCTAATTCTTCTCAGTGTCAAAGACCGCAACAATGAGTACAATCTTAGTTCATCACCGTTACTAGCTGGATTAAGAAAACTAAGTTTGCATCTGTGATCACAACCTTAAAAATTTTCATAGCTTTAATACAACAAAACATGCTATTTTTAAAAAGTGGTATTTGACAGAAAGTGCTTGTCTCAGAAAGAACATCTAAGAAGTTCAAAGTGCTTGTCTTAGGAAGAACGCCTAAGAAGTTCAGTTTTAGTACAAGACTCCAAAAGACAAAACACTACTCCTCACACATACTGATTTGCAAACAGGCAAGGTACTCAACAAAATGATCACACACTAGTCGTAAAACATGAACAGTTTATTAAACAGGCACAATAAAGTGAATCAGCTATATATACACACACACATATAGTACAGAGGAAAATTAGCAATGTGTCAAATCATTACTACATAGAAAGAACAACAATTGAAAAAAATACATCACCAATTACCACCTAATCCTCATCATCCAGGCCCACGCTTCAGCTGGGAAGTCCCATTGCAGCCAGTGGCAGGAGTCTTGGGTAACTGGGAAAATTCCTACATGGTGCACCAACCCATAGGTTAGGCTACAGATTTGGCTACAAGAGGATCCACCTTTTACATTCTTAGAAACAAAGCCAGCTTTATGCCAGACCTGTAATTCCTTATTTGTCTGGCCATGCAGTTTCTCATTATCTCACTGTTAGCCACATCAAGAGCTGTGGCCAAATGTGGAGACCAAGGAACAGCTGCACACTTACATTTTACTGCCTCTTTCTGACAGTCATAATAAATATAAATATATACTTTATTAAATACACTTTGTCAAAAACATACGTTCTGTTTCTCACAGGCATGAGCAACAATTAATCTTCAGTTAGTTACCCATCCAATATACATGCCTGCTTCACTCCTTCATCTGCTTCTCATCCTGAACGTAAGTCTCAGAAATCATCAGCAACTACTAAATAGGCAACTGCCCATTTCTGATTGACAGCACATAGAAAGAGAATGGAGAGACATCCCCAATGAACATAAGAGTAGCAGAACAGCTCTTCAACAGATCTATCATGTGACTAAAAGACCTACACCTAGAAGAAGAGCTCATCAACAGAGCTGTCATGCGACTGAAACACCTACACCTAAGACTTTTCTATAAGACACTGTTACAAAAGAGAGGGCAAGGAGGACCAACTCATTGATCTGTCCTTACGATTTGGTGTCAAATTCTCATCCTCCTCATTAGGTATAAAATCAGTGTCTTGTAAATACCTCACCAACTATTATTGCATAGAGTGCTGTGGATGGATGGGACTGTGGTCAAACTGTCCATTCCTTGTGGTCACATTGTAGAGATCAGCTGTACTTGGTAAAGTTGCTGGTAACCATTTCTTGCAAGATTTTGCAAGGAGTAATGGCACAGATGACAGTTGTGTGTTTTCAGTTATCAAGCAGAACAGGACTGCATAGCTTCTGCCCCGCTTCACATTCTTCCCCAGTGCCAGAGTAAGATAAACCACCACACACCCGTCTTGTCATCCTGGTCTCCATCACCCACATTGAGCTTTTGCATTTTCTTCATTGTTTTTATGATTCAAACACACCCCAACTGAATGTAGGAGTAACAGCACAGCTCTTCAACAAATCTATCACGTGACTAAAACGCCTACACCTAGATTTGTCTATCAGATAGTTTCAGGCATGTCTCTGGCTTTTATGTCCTGGAATTACCCTGTGATTTCTGATAGGAAAGACTTCAGGTTTTTTTACTGGCAATGTTTATTACTGATTACTTCTTCTGAGAGGCACTTCTCTAGGAAAATACATACAGAGGAAAATAAATGAAGCCTAAAACACAGAATAAATTGTTACAGGCTTTTGGTCGATTGGAGTGGGTAAGACACTCCAACAAAGATTTAATACTTCATTCCCTGAACACTGTAACTTAACATTTAAAGTCTGTACACCTGCACACTGGAGCCAGAAAACACCTAAACAAGGAAAAGAGATTATGAGACAATTGGTAGTTCATTAAGCGTAGTTCCACTCAGGTATCATCCAATGTAGTCCGAGACACAAATCTTACCAAGGAGGTGTCCCTGCTTTGGGGAGGAGAGAAAACAAGCCTGACTTGTCTGCACAATGGGCTTGTATTCTCATCCTCTGCCATGGAGTTCAAATGCCAACTTTAACTTTTGAGAGAAGCAGAGGTGATACTGTAGTCAAATTACTGGTCATAGATGGTGTAGGGAGGAAGCCACTTTTGTCACTTTGGTGTATTTTGATATGTAAATGAAGGTCAACAGTAGTCTCTGTCAGGTACCAGTCAGGTGTCAGTAAGGCACCCTATGGGCTGTGGGTCTTGCGCAGCAGTGGAACAGAACTGTGAAACAGCAACTCTCCCTCTTCCACCCTGCTGAGGCAGGCCAGATGGCCTCCATCTGATAGCGCCCTTATCAATAGCCAATCCTCCCTATCAGGGTTTTGAGCTCTTTAATCGTTCTCCACTTACCTCATGGCCTCAGGCCTCATTCTTAAATTATCTACCCTGTGACTACTACCTTCAATTCTAGAATTTCATAATAGTAGCAATAAAGGAATTTAAAATTGTTGTCTCTCCTCCTTTGGCATCCTTTTCATTTGGTGACATCTGCACCTAGGGTAGGTGCAATCAGTACAGATTCAGGGCTTTAACCTTTAAGTATACTGACACATAAGGTTATAGCTTTTGGTAACAAGGATTTACACATATGATATAACAATAACAACAATAACAATCAACTATTAATGCATATTCTATCAAGTCTTGAAGCCATCCTGTCACAGCAAAACCAAGTATATTGAACATTCATCTCAACCAACTACTGGACATTGATTCCCAAAGTCCATGGGTTTTCCTCTGCAACTTTTTTCATAACCTCTACTTGTTTTCCTAGGTCATGTGTCACATTTGGGACACAGATATAACAGTCCTCTTGGGAGATATGGATATCCACTTATTCCATGCTGATGTACCAACTTTGCAAGGGTCATTTTGGAAGTGGCTTATAGCTGAGAATCAAGTAAAGCTAAAGAAACCCAAATAGCATTAGCAGGAGTTTCTACTTGATAGGTGAGTTTATTTAACCAGAGCTGAGTGCACACAAAATTCAAAAAGGTGTACAATCCTTCAACAGCCCACACCAATCCAGTGGCTTCACCAGGATCCTTCCACCCTTCTGGGTCAGGATGTAACTCACATTTGATTTGCTCCACCAATGTGGTGTAATAGGAGTTCTTTTCTATCATGGGCATAAGGGAGGCATACCTAAGGCACACTGAAGATTCGTTGCCTTTGCAGGTATAGAAATGAGATGGAAGTGCAGGGAGGTCCAGCTTAAAGATGTGTTCAAAGATGTTCCATCAAATGTAAATGAGGGATAACGAGAGTCTCAGTCAGGTGCCCCATGGGTTATGGGTCTTGCACAAGGGTGGAACAGAACCGTAAATCATTTGCATCTCACCCTCTTCCAACCCTGCTGAGGCAGGCCATCTAGCCTCTGATATCACTCTCTTCAGCAACTAATCACTCCATCAGAATACTGACCTCACTAATCCTTTCACTACATACCTCATGGCCTCAAACCTCATTTGTACCGCAATATGTAAAACACATGCAATCAAACTGATTCTGTTTGCACAACGGTATATAATTAGCATTAATAGTAATGCTTAAGCTAAGTAACTCACCAAATAAGTGTACCTTCCCACTGATCTGCAATACATTGAATATTTATGACATACAGGCAAGAAGTAAGCATACTATGGCTCTATGATTCAATAAGGTCGATTGACTGCAGTCACGCAGTGGAGTGTGACAGAAGTGCTGAACTCCCTGATCAAAATAGTGATAGTTTGGTTCAGGCTCCCAAGGAAGTAAATACCAAGGTCATGACCAGGTCACAAATTTCTCTAGTTCCAACTCGCTCTTTGAAAACCCACACAGGAACGCAGTGAGACAATGAGCTCTGATGCATGTGAGCTGGGAAACCAGAACAACAACCATGCGATTAACAATGAATAGCAGGTTGTTCTTCCAAGTCTAATTTGTCAAGGAACAACTGAAGTTGTGGGTACAAGTAGTCTAATGTTTACCATTCCCATCACATATAATCTGACTACAGGCCAACCATTTTACTTGATAAATGTGACAACCTGAGCAAGCCTTTTCCAAGCTCTCCCTGCTAAGCAGCTAGATGCACAGTGATGATCTCCCCTTGACTTAGGAGGCCTCTCAAGGTTACTCCTTGAGGTTGAGAGAACCCTTACCAACAGCACATTTTTGGAAAGTGACTGCTATAACACATGACCTTGTATCATAGGGCATTAAGATCTTGTATTTTTTCATTATTATTATATCCTCTGTGCAGTAATAAATTTAACCTTGCCATGGGACTTATCTGCGGGTAGTTAAAGTCTGTGAGCAGTGGCAGGGATTAGCAATAGCGTTGATAATAGTTAGCAATAAGCAGCACGCCACAGTAGGCCAAAGGCTAGGGTAAGCTAAGGACGCCTTGAAGAAGTAAAACTGCTGAAGTTATGAAACCACCTAAAGCAAAAACAGGATATGAAACCGCAAGAATGAGGATGTAGCCTTGAAAGAGGGAACTAAGTGATAGAGCCAGATTTACCGCACAAGCATGGGTGGCCTGTAGGCTTTGTACCAATCAGCAGCTTGTCGCTAAGGGCAGTTGAGCAAGAAGCAAGCATGAATCGTGTATAAATAACCTTGTGTAGATGCAATAAAATGGCAATCGCTTGATCACATTGATCGTCTCCACGTTGTCCGTGACTCCCGCGTCAACAAGTGGCACCCGAACAGGGACCCTCAGACTGGGAATTCGCAAGGCGAGTTCGAGCGCCAGTGGAAAGTGAGGGGGCGGTGAGCCAGCTGTAGCGAGCACTGCCCCAGTGCTGGAAAAGGCATCCAGGATGCAAAATTTGGGAATCTCATCCTGATCAGGTAAGCGGCTGGGGAGGAGATGGGGCACTCACTATCCAAAGAGGAACAGGCAGTGGTGAAGCTCCTCCAACACGTTCTAAGAGAGGCCTGCAATATGATAGTGCCGCCTTGCAGAGGCTGTTGAAGTGGTCCCGAGATCGCAGATTTTTACTCACAGTCCAAGCAGCTTTTGTAGTTCCCGAATGGGAACGAATAGGAAAAGCCTTATGGGACGAAATTAGTAAGGGGGCTAAAAATGCCCAGAAACATGCCACCTTATGGAGGCTGGTGATTGAGACACTGAAAGACACGAAACCGGAGCTTGCTGCGGTTGCCATCTGTTATGGTAGCCACAGCCCCCCCAGCGACGACACCTGCCCCCCGACCAACAGAGGCATCGACCCCAGGGGCTGCCACCCTATCATTTGTGCCCCTGGTGGTGCCAAAGACTTTGCCTAAAAAGGCAGCCTCCGGGAATGCCGGCAGGCGACAGCCTGTCCGGCCGCCGCCACCACCTCTGCCAGCGCTGACCGTTATGGCTCCTGAAAAGCCGCATCCCCCGCCGCTGGAAACCAGAAATTATCCTGACGACGATCCAGAACCTCAGTTAGCTCTGACCCCGGAATCACCGGAATCGGAGCCTGACTTGCTCCCACTGTTGCCAGACTCTGACGATAAGGACGACTCCGTCTGCTCAGTCCACTGAGAAGCTCTCCAGGGTATTGGTGATGATCAATTTCAGCAACTCATGAAGAAGTTAGAAGAACTGGAAGCAAGAGACAAAAATCCTCATCCTATACCATCTGCCCCTCCATTACCTGCCGCCCTTGTGCCACCTTTTGGGAGTGGAGATGTTATAACCCTGCTCATCGTTGGCGCGGGATTACAGAAAATGCTATGATAACTGGGGAATTTTTGGATGGTCCTTGTGCTTTTCCAGTGTTTTACACAACTCAAGGGGGAAAGGAGTGGGAAGCGCTGGAAATCAAGGTGGTTAAGGAGGCTCGTCAGGCAATACCATCATACGGGGTCAAAGTGCCTTATACACAGTCCATTATTGCTCATGTCCTTTCGGCATACACTCTTGCTCCGTATGATATCCGTATGTTTGCACAAACGCTGCTTCTGCCACACTTGCAACTATGGTTCTTGAACAAGTGGGAATTGGCCTGCGGGGGGGCAGCAGCTCAACTGCGTCCCCAAGGGAATCCGCTGCTTGGGGTACCCACAGAAGCACATCTGGGAACAGGACAGTTTAATGACCCAAAAGTGCAGGCCCAGTTACCCACGGCAGTTTTAGCTATGACCCAGGAATTAGCCCTGAAAGCATGGTATGCTCTCCCCGATGACAAGGCTACGCCTAGCTTCCTAGCCACAAGGCAAGGACCAAATGAGCCTTATGGACAGTTTATTGACAGGTTGCATAATGCCCTTCAGAGAAACCCAGATTTGAGCAATGACATGAAAGCAAAATTGTTGAACATGATTGCATTTGACAGAGCAAATGATCAAAACAAAACAATTCTTAACACCTTGCCCAGAGGGGCCACGGCAGCCCAAATGCTAGAAGCAGTGGAACAAATGGGCCACAAGGAGAAAGCGGCGCACGTTGCCGAAGCGGTCGGTGCTGCTGTTCGTCCCTTTGTTCAGGATGCTAACACAAAGAAAAAGAAGAAAAAATGTTGTAACTGTGGTCGCACAGGACATTTTCACGCACAGTGCAGAGCTCCCCCTAAGAGTGTGACTGGAGGGGTGGCGACAAGGAATCAAGGGGCACAAGGCAGGTGGAAATGGTGCGTTCACTGCCAGAAGCCCACCTGTAACACTGAGAACTGCCAAGGGTTGGGAAACGGGAAGAAGAGCGCTTACCCTCGCGCCCAGACAAAAATGCAGGGTGCCTGGACAGCGTCTCCTCAGCTACCTCAGGTAGCGCAGGAGTGGACGTGGCAACCGCAGTAGATGTGACTTTAACCGATTCGCAGGTCCACTTAATTGACTCGACAATGTGGGGTCCATTAGGACATGGCCTCAGTGCACTTTTGATTGGGCGATCATCTGTATCAAGAAAAGGAATCTTTGTTATTCCGGGGCTAATTGATGACGACTTTCAAGGCAATATAAAAATTACGGTTTACGTATTGCAGCCCCCGGTATCAATTCCCTCAAGAACAAAGATTGCACAATTAATTCCACTTCAAGCAGCCGTGCCTAATAAGGGTGAAAGAAACAGAGGAACAGGAGGCTTTGGCTCCACCAACCAACCAAATATGTTACTGGCCATGGACATAACAAAAGGAAAACCTTCTGACCAAATCACATTAAGAAATTCTAGCGGCCAGTCAGTTCGCATTGAAGCGATTCTAGACACAGGGGCTAATGTCACGGTAATCCCTTTGCACCTATGGCCTTCCTTGTGGGCTCTATCGCAGGCGCCCACAGGAGTCATGGCGGTAGGGGGATGTCAACAAACGTTCACCAGTCAGGAAATGATCAGTTGTTCCCTGTCTGATGGGGCTTCTGTCACTATTCGGCCCTACGTTTTGAATCTTCCAGTGGCTTTAATAGGCAGAGACATATTGAGTCAGCTTAACACCCAACTTATAACTTCACCTTTTTAGGGGTGGTCACTGAGCAGCAGCCCCCTATCCTGAAGTTAACATAGCTAACGGAAAAGCCTGTCTGGATAGATGAGTGGCCACTCAAAGAAGAGAGGCTGCAGAAAACAGAGGAACTAGTTCAAGAGCAACTGCAGGCAAGCCACATCGTGTCCTCCACGAGTCCTTCGAACACCCCAATATTCACCATTCCTAAAAAATCTGGGAAGTGGAGACTATTGCATGATGTCCGAGCCTAATTAATGCAGTTAGGCAGGATATGGGAGCCCTACAACCAGGGCTACCATCCCCTGCTATGATCCAGGAAAATTGGCAGCTGTTAATTATTGATCTAAAGGATTGTTTTTTCACAATTAAGTTGCATCCTGAGGACTGTGACAAATTTGCCTTACAGTTTCGAGCACTAACAAGGCTGCGCCAGCAAAATGTTATCAATGGGTAGTTTTGCCTCAGGGCATGAAAAAATCTCCAACAATATGTCAAATTTATGTTGCCTGGGCTCTATCACCTGTCCGATGTAACTATCCTCAATTATATGTTTAACATTACACGGATGGCATCTTGATTGCAGGAAGAGCCCTGCCAGCAGGACTCATAGACCAGGTTCGATCTGAATTGGCTACTAGGGGGCTATGCGTACCCCCTGAAAAAATCCAAACTCAAAGCCCATACAGCTACTTGGGCTGGATTATCATGGGGAGTCAAGTTAAGCCTCAGAAATTGAAGTTAACCACAAAAACTGAAACACTTACCGATGTCCAGAAACTAATAGGAGACATCCAATGGGTCCAAACCATCTGCGGGATTACCAATGATGATTTGGCCCCTTTGATGCCCCTATTAGAACAGCCTGTTGCTGCTAATGACCGGCGACAATTAAATCAAGATCAGACCCATGCCCTGGACAACATTACCCAGAAAATAGCGTCAGGCTTTGTTGCTCAAAGAACAGAAAACTTTCCACTAGAACTGATGCTTGTCAATTCGGGGGGCAACAAACTTCATCCATTAGGATTAATTGTCCAAACAGCAGAGAATATGTTGAAAATCATAGACTGGATTTTTTTGCCTTTTCAGTCACGAAAAACGGTAACCACCAGACCAGAATTATTTACACATCTGATCATGAAAGGACGGCAACAAATAATCGACATTAGTGGGTGAGAACCAGCTAACATCTATTTGCCAATAGCAAAAGATTATCTTGATTGGTTAACTCAAACATCATTAGAATACCAGGTCGCTATGTCCAATTTTGACAGACAGGTCACCAATGTTTTTCCAAGATCTAAACTTCTTCTGTTGTTAATGAATCAACAATTTGAAGAACTTCCCAAAAGATCAGAGTGACCCACAGATGGCCTGACTGTATTCACTGATGCAGGTAAAAAATCCAAACAGGCCGTAGCCACTTCTGACAACAACTGGAAAAAACAATTAATAAAGGGGGAACCAGGAGATTCCCTACAGACTTTAGGACTAAAAGCAGTTGTTTGGGTATTTAGCCATTGGCTCACAGAACCAATCAACATTGTTTCTGATTCTCTCTATGTTGTTGGCATCATCCAGTGAATAGAGCGAGCAATTGACAGGTAGCCAATCAAATTCTACAAAAGGTGCTGTTGCAGTTGTTTCAATATATCTCACAACAGCAAGCTCCCTATTTTATCACCCACATTAGAAGTCATCAGAATTGTGGGGGCCTCAGTATTGGCAATAATTATGCAGATCAATTAATCACTGCTCCTGTTTGGACAGGCCCTTCTCCAAATTTGTTTGCACAGGCACATTATTCTCATGATTTCTTTCATCAATCTCCAAAGGTACTTGCGCATCAATTTGGCCTTTCACTTAAGGATGCACAAGGCATAGTTCAGTCTTGTCCCTCTTGCCAAAAAAGTGGACTGGGCATAGGTCTTGGGGTTAATCCCTGAGGTCTTTTGGCCCTTCAGTTGTGGCAAATGGACGTCACTCATTTTGCAGAATTTGGCCATCAAAAATATATCCATGTGCCAATTGATACCTTTTCTTTAGCAATTTGGGCCACAGTTCAAACTGGAGAGGCAGCCCGACACGTTATCAAACATATGCATGCTGCCACTGCTGACCTGGGCATTCCCCTGCAGATAAAAACAGACAATGGTCCCGCCTAGGTCTCTCGCTCTTTTCATGACTTTTGTCAACAGTGGGGCATTAAACATGTCACAGGTATTCCACATTCCCCAACAGGCCAAGCAATTATAGAAAGAGCACATGCTACTCTCAAACAGCTTTTGCAAAAACAAAAGGGGGAACTCCCTCTCCCACCGGCAGAGCGAATTGCAAAAGCTACCAACACATTAAATTTTTTGCGCCTCACGGGGCATAAGTCTGAACCACCTACTGTTGTCCATAATAATTCACTAGCATTTGGCCAAATAAAAGTTTGTGGAGCTAAGGTAAAATATAAGGACCTGCAGTCAAGAGAGTGGGAGGGCCCAACTGAGGTCATAATGACTGGTAGAGGTCATGTTTATATTTCCACAAATTCCGAACCATATTATTCAGGACTACTTAGTCTCCTTGCCCCACCAGTGTCCTTGCTAAACAAAACCAGTTCTATTCGATCATGGAGATCTCTTACCGCGTTGGGGAGTATCTGTAGGGACTCCATGTCACTATTAGGGAAAGCTGAAAATCTATTGGCAAGTATTTTTTGTCCTGGGTGTGCATTGGCAATAGCTACCGCAAACCTGCAAAAGCTGGCTTGCTGGGCTGTGAAGCAAGCCAATTTAACTTCAGATTTTTTAACTGATATCATGAAGGATGCAGATAACAATTGCAAGGCTATATTGCAAAATCGTGCCGCTACTGATTTTTTGTTATTAGCTCACGATCATGGGTGCAATGACTTTGACGGGTTATGTTGTTTTAATCTCACCGACCACTCCAAATCAATTCACCAAAAACTGCAACAAATGCAGGACCATGTGAGCAAGATAAAGATCAAACATGGGTTAGATGATTGGTTATCACAGTTAGGGTTTAGTGGGTGGCTGCAACCACTATTATATAGCTTGGGACAACTGTTAATCACCCTGCTTGTGCTATTGGCTATCGATTGTGGACTTTTTGCTTGTGGAAAGACCATCATCACTAAGGCTATCCAGAAAATATGGATCGTTCAACAGCCAACACCGATAATGGATGACGGACTGTATTGCGAACTCACCTGGGACAATTATCATCCGCTTAAGTATCAAATAGCCATGCCGCTGCTCAAAGGAAAAAGGGGGATTTGTGGGTAGTTAAAGTCTGTGAGCAGTGGCAGGGATTAGCAATAGCATTGACAATAGTTAGCAACAAGCAGCAGGCCGCAGTAGGCCAAAGGCTAGGGTAAGCTAAGGACACCTTGAAGAAGTAAAACTGCTGAAAGTTATGAAACCACCTAAAGCAAAAACAGGATGTGAAATCACAAGAATGAGGATGTAGCCTTGAACTAGGGAACTAGGTGATAGCGCCAGATATACCGCACAAGCATGGGTGGCCTGTAGGCTTTGTACCAATCAGCAGCTTGTCGCTAAGGGCAGTTGAGCAAGAAGCAAGCATGAATCGTGTATAAATAACCTTGTGTAGATGCAATAAAGTGGCAATCGCTTGATTACATTAATTGTCTCCGCATTGTCCGTGACTCCCGCATCAACACTTATCTTACTTTTACATCATACTTGAATACAACCTCTTCTGCTGCTACCTTTGGCAGTGGTTCTTTACAGTTTGAACTTCCCCTGCAACAAGTGTAACTGAGGCACTCACAACAGTTATAAGAGATTCTTACTCATTACTAAAAGCTTCCTTTAACTGGACCAAAACTCTAAACACCAAGCACATGTATTTCAACACCAGTCACTCTGATCTTGGTTGTTTCCCACCTCTTCAGGACATGGCATTCAGCAAACATAAGATTCCAAGAACTGAAAGGACAAAAGTTCAGCTGTAGGCCAGCACAACTTTGCTCCCCCATTTCTGCTTCTAGACTTCTAGCAGCCAGTCTCAGTTAACCAAAAACATTTTAAATTAATTTAGTACATTTGATACACAATATCACAGAAATATTACAGCAGCTTGGCAGACCTGCATCTGTACGGACAGCCTGAATCAACCAAAAGCACCCAAAGGAAAGAGTACATACACAATGAGAACTCTCATTTTCCTCAGTTTATATCTGTATTTTGGTTGTCACAACAGCACCAGCAAACAAGGGTGTTCTTGCCACAACAATTCTTAGCAGTTATGTAGGAAATAATTTGCCAGAAATTACCTGCATCTCAAATTGACAGTCAATCACACAGTAGCTACAGTAACTTTAAGAATACAAAGACCAGTCACTTCTTGCTGATTCCCATTCCACCATTTCCAACAGTGCATTTTCCTATCAGCTTTGCTGTCCTAACGCCATCTGCTGCTTCAGATGAGCATTAGAAAAATGGGGTTTGGATGGGCCTGTTTCAGTTCTACACCCATGAACTTCATGTTGAATCAGACTCTTCCTCCTAGCCTTCCTTTGTGTTTTTAGCATTGTTTCCTCCAACCACCCAGACTTTTAATGTGACTTTAATCAGTATCATCCAACAGTATCTCAGTCAGTTTGTTAACAAGGTTTTTTTCTTGCTTGGGGATTTTTTAAATTTTTTATTTTGTTAAGTGAATGCACTTCATTCTCTATGTCCAAATCTAGCACAGCAAGAAGTGCACACAGAACAAACAGGTCAGATTTTTCAGTTCAAGCAACAGCCATTAAAACAAAACCCATCAAAATTATTCTCTTCTAATTATCTCATTAGCATAGTCCCAATGCTTGTGAAGGGATGCCATAAGTGACCACCCCAAGCAGCTCTGTGGCTTGGTGGTTCCTCCTGTTCCTAGACTGGAACCCTGTCTGGAAACCCGGGTGTCTCCACAGCAGGCCTATGAGCACTCCTACTGCTACTATTCTGTTTGCAGGTTCAGCCAGGAGCAAGGCTGAACATACATCCTGGAGGCACACAAAGGACATTGAAACAGACACAGATAATGTGCTGCCTTCAACACTACCTATACATATGACTCACATAAACCAGAAGTACAGACAGACAATTCAGTGTCCTCATCTTTGGCAGGTCAGGATCAAGCGTCTCTCTAAAACCCACAAAAGCCCACATACCCCCACTCTCTACAGTCACAAGCGCACACACATTAAGATCCATCAAGTACCAGTACAGCTCACCTGTCCATCCAATACACTTGCATGGATCCCACACCCTCTCACCCACTTTGAAGGATCTCCTACTTGCCATCTGGTCCAGCTTGATGCTCATTAGCAAACAAACGCATACACTCACACGCTTGTTTCATAAACACACCATGCTCACTGTCCTGGTTTCAGCTACAAGTTACTACTTTTTTGCTTCCTAGCAGCAGGTACAATGCTTAAACCATAACGCTCACAAATGCCCCTAAATACCAACATAGACCCCCTGCCCATCTGCTACCCGTCTGGACCCAGTGCTTCCTGCCCGCCAGCTAGTCCACCTTGAAGTCTGCTAGCAAATTATACAGGCAAACCCCATACACCCAATGTGGGGAAGATACACCCCATTCACACTCACTGTCAGCCAACATCAGGAATACAAGCGGTGAATCACAGTCTCGCTCTAGCCAGCAAGCATCTCATTCACCTAGATGAGGCTTTCACCCACTAACTCCAACTGCTGTCACCACAGGTGCCTACAGCCCTGGTCCACCTCCTGTTGCTGGCACCAAACCCACTCACATCTGCTCCTTTGTAGCTGGCACTCTAGACAAAGTCTGTGGGACCAATGGAGATGGTGCCTAGAACTATGGTCCTTCCAACTCTGACCCAGACACCCTCTAACTCCAGTTGCTGGCACCACACAGAAGGGATAAAGACATTATGCAGAGAAATGGTTAAGAAAAGACTTAAGATGACAAGACTAGCTGCAGGGATCAGGCACAGACCTCCTGATCAGCCATTGTTTAGACAAGTGGCCCCTTCTATAACCTCTTCTGTCTGTTCCCCCTCTGCAGAGTTGCACCATTCTCTTCCTCCCAGTCACACCAGGGACTCTCAGGTTTTCACTCTCATCAGGTTAAAAGTCTAGGTTTGCCTATAGTTTCTCAATGGCCCATCGATTAGCAAGACTAATGAGGTTTGTTTCTTTTGATTCCTTGACATTTGCCCGTAAGGTTTGTCTAAGTTTTCTTTATTGCTTTCCCCTTTTCCCTAGAACCCCATTTGACAAGGTCCACGATCAGATAACCCTGCTGAAATAAACACTCTCACATCCTACACATTCTTACCAATTAGCGTAGCTGAGATTTACTTCTTGTAATTATCCCCAGTACTGTTTATACATCAAGTTTGTGCCTCCAAATGTTAGGTTTATTCCTTCCTGTGTTAATGTCTCCTTTTGCACTGAAAAGATCATTAAAGCAGATGCTCTCACCTTCCATGTACCCTTACACTCAATACATTTTCCAATTTTATTGCTGGAAACAGTGCCCTGGAAATGACGCTTCTTCATTACCACCACAGGTCATTCTTTGAACTCTTGGGTCTGCTATTTCTACACATTTTCATTGATGTATCAGTCATGGCAATGTTAATATTTATGTTACAAATCTGAAATTATGTTTCAGTAGGGATATTTGAGGCAGGGCTACAACTGCAGATTTCTTGTCACCACGCTTCATGGTGTTGCATTAAAAGGCAAGACAAATTGGCAGAAAATAAACCCCCCTGCACTCCACTTGGTCCTGAGACATTAGAGAGGCTGAGTGCAGCTAGGCTTAGATTCTGACTGATGCCCAATTTACCACTACCAGTCCGGTCACGTCTGATATACTGAACAATCACAATTCCAGATGCACTAATAGCACATTGAACCTTCAGTCTAATCATGCTCGTGAACTAACACGGCCACACTGAAGGATTTGGTCACGTTCAATGAGAAAACTATTACGATTAGCTACTTAAACAGTGCAGTTTATTGAAGCAACAGATACAGGTTCTTATGCACTGCCGGCAGCAAATACACTGTCTGCAAAAGCACGTGCAAATAACAGGTTATACAAATGCACAATAAAGTTATGAATAACACAGCCTGGCTTTAAAATACAAACGTAGAAAGTAACTCTATATAGAGATTCCTAATTTTCCCAGGGAAGCACTTGGTACCGTGCAAGTCTTACCCAAAGGCGTCCCTATGGGGGGGAAGAAAGATCCAGCCTGTCAACCAGTCCCAGGAGTTAAGGGTAATTTGCTGATGGAATCTTCCTCGACTCATCCACAATGATGTCTTCCCTAACATTCCCCCTTCCTTGGGCCATTTTTATATTATTTTTCACCTTCAAGGTGGAGCTTCAGTGATTCTAGTCATATGTACCTGTGGAGAATGTTGTGCAAGAAGTTGCGCTGGCAGTGCCAGCAGACCTGGACGAGAGTCCGGACATCTGGACTCTTATCAGCTGCAAACCTTGGGAGAAGTAAACGGGACAAGTCGGGAGGAACCAGAGAAAGAACATCGGAAGGAACCAAAGAAAGAACATCAAGATAATTTCTGAGAACTGTAAATATGGAAACAGGAGGTCGCTTAAGACAAGATAAAGAATGTGTGCTCAAGGGGAGTGGAAGTAACGATGAAATGAGTAGTGACAGCAAAGAACTACGTTTAGAAATAACTGCTCAAGCAAAGACACGCAGACAGTAAGGTGATTGGCTGAAAGAGCGAGTGATCAGTAAGGTTGTTTCATGACGGAGAAGTACCAAAGGAACTAACCGCTACTAACCGCTAGGCAGAGTACTATAAAAGCCTGTAAGCTCACTCAACAAAGGCTTTCGTTTGTAACCAGAAACGGAGTCTGTGCCTCCATTGCCACACGTACCTTTATTATTATTGGTGTAAAATTCTCTCACTTAGCTTTTAAACGTATATACCATAAAGAACTCAAAGCATGCTCAGAGAGGAGTGTCTCACTTTGGAGGCAGGTAGCATTGAAGATGGCGGTGTGGTTTTGTATTAAAATGCATTATAATGAAGCAAAGTTTGCACAAAGGCCAATATTTTGTCAAAAGATGACAGACTGTTGGCTCAGGGTAGCAAGTATGCAGCTTATCAGCTTTTAGTCCCACCTAGTTCCCATCTCTGCTTATGTAATGACAGAGCTTGGCTGCAGAATCTCTACTTCGCTCCATCCTCCATCAATGTTGGCATGGGAACAGCTGTGGAGTGCACATTCCTGGCATACCAGGTGTAGCCGCATCTTCCCTTGAAAGTCCGTTTTTCCTTTATGTGTGAATAATGCTATATTTTAAATATAAGTTTAATTTATAATTATTCCACACATGGAAACTGAAATTCAGAGAAAACATGGAATGTGCTTCCATCTTTGAATATGCCTTTAAACTTGGAAGGAACTTGGAAATTACAGTTGGGAAATTACAATTACACAGTTCAATTTTTAAAATTTATTCAGAGATAGTACAAAAATCAGAAAACTAGGAAAAAGCACTCCATGGCATTTGGCAATGGAACAGATCCAGAGTCCAACAGCATCACACCCTGCAATGCTGCTGCAAGATTCATGGGAACTGCAGTCACAGCCAGAAGGGCAGCAGGAAAGAAGACATTCTTCTCACCAGGAATGAGAAAAAACAGATAAACACCATGGCATCCATCAACAAGCAGAAGCGCTTGACACAAAATCTGAATTTGTCATAAACAGCATCTAAATTGAGCTCAAAGAGATTATTCTGAAACATAAGTGTATTTTCCTGCATGCACCAGACTCCAGGCATTTGGAGAGCTACGCTTCACAAGGAGTTTTAAAATTCTAGCTCTCCATAGTACGAAGAAGCACACCAGTATCAGCAAAAGAGATGTCACTGTTCAAAAGAAAACGAATTCTTCAAGATTGTCTTTGATTGCTTGATGGCATCAGCCAAGCTTATTTATGGCTTATGCTCCCCAGGGGAAAAATTAAATTCACTTTTGACTAATTGCCATACACACAAAAGTTATTTTTACACAAAATCAGAAAATTTGCAAGAATAACATTTTTTAGAAACTATCTAACCACCCTAAACCGCTACAGATTTCCACTTATCATCACAATTCACAGAAACAACAATGAAATACAAAGAAACCATGACATGCTCTTTACACTCTGAAGAACTTCCAAGCTCCCTTCAAGTTTTAAGGCATATTCAAAGAACTGTCTCACATCTCTAGTAATAGTAGCTACCTCCTTTTAAAATTATTGCCCTCTAATAATTCATTACATTCATTACATAATGACTACTAATTGGAGAGAAGTTCACAATCTACACACAGAACACTGACTGAAGTGCAAATTAAGAAGTTAATCAAGCTTCTGTCACAGAATAACGGCAATCTTTCATAATCACATACTAGAAGAGCCCTTTGGCATACCTCATAGTTTATACCAGCAATAAAGATTACTACTAGCTTCAAGATTACAGGAGTGTTTCAGAAGAAAAAGGTATAGCTGTGATAATGCCTTTCTTCTCTGATTTGTGTAGCTTCTTCTAAACTAGAAGTTATATTATCAACACTTCCACTCATAAAATGATCTTCCTTGCAATTTCTCCAAGTATAAAAATCCTACTGCTCTTCTGGTTTACATTTGCAGCTTCAAAACTGTTGAGAACTTACAACTCTATTTATCAGAAACACAAATACTAGTCAGAAAGATCCCAGTAGTGTTTAGCAATCAAACATGTGAAAAACCAAAAACCCATTCTGGGTCATCAATGGGAAAGTACTGGAGTCCTTCCAAAAACTATGGCTATAATAGTATGAAGAAATACTTTGAGTGGAAAGACAGGCTGAGAAGTTTACATTTTTCCCAACCCTATTTTCTTCCCAATTTCTACATCATCAATTGCACAGATGATGCTACTTCAGGATGATCCAGACCGCAGATAATACAATAGCTTCCACATTTCCACCTTTTTATATAATAAAAAAATCACTTACTTCAACAACCTCATTACTGCGCCCCTTCAGACAGATGTGTAGCACCCACTGGAAGAACAGGAGCTCCTTACTGATTTTTGCTCCTAGAAGGGACAACAGTCATTAAGCTGCAAGTGCTACTGTTACTTGCAAAAAGCAATGACCTGTACTAGCAATACGACCGAACTCCTGTGTCTGTGTCCCTGATTTACAGTACTAGATCACCTTGCAGGTTTTGAAATCCCATCTGCTGTGAAGCAACAGCTTCCTTTTTATTAGCGCCCAGTATCATGAAGGCAAAAACCACCAATCACCTAAAGCTAACAACCATAGTCTGTGTTTTCACCATTTTCCTTGCACTTTTTTTTTCTTTCCTCTTCTAAAGAGGCACCAGCAGGCTCTACAGTTTCCAACAAACCCTCATAGTCAGACCCAGCAAAGCCTGAATTGCTCTAGGAATTAAGATAGCAGAACAGCATCTTCTGCTCCCTTTACTTTCTTTGCTGCAATCAGCATTCCCTCCTGACCCCTAAATCAGGGGATGAGGAGTATTCATCTCCCTCCCTCCTGTGCCCACTTGTTGATTGTTAGTCATCAACAAAGAGAAAAAAGGCTCAACATCAAACTAACAGGCTAGTTATTGCACTGATTAGGATCAAGAAAGACCACAAACACCAGGACAGTATCACACATCTCCAACCCACTGACATGTTGCTCATGGCTACAGCAAACGAAACTGAATAAGCTGAGCACATACAGGATTTAAGAAACCACTTTCCTTGTTTGCAACCCACAGCCAAAAGTCAATAGACCTAGATGGTGGCTCAGAAGGTTGTAGCAAGCAGCTCAGCTGGTTTATTATGGGCAAAGGCCTGCCTGAGAAGGACACCCCCTCACCTGGCCAGGTGCACTACCACACTGTCACAAATTAGGAGCTCAGGGTTGCTCGAAGAATCACTAAAAGTATTAGCAAAAGTAATTTAAATATGCAAGTATAACATACAAGTTCAACGGCAAGGTTCATTCTATTACTACATGGATGAAATATAGAATCATAGAATAGTTGGGGTTGGAAAGGACTACAGGAAAATCAAGTTAGAATTGATTTAGAATGATTCACAGAAAGACTGAAGACATACAGCTAAGGAAGACCCCTCCACTGAGTCATGAGATTAAGGATGGACTCCCTTGCTTTCTAAACTGATAGAGCTCAGGTGCTCTATCCAGTCTCAGTCCCAGACTTGGTCAATTGTTTATGTAAAAAAGGTTACATGTGTAATCAAGATCACCTAAAGGATCACTTCCCAAGACATCCGCAAAAGGTAATCTTAATATGATGTTGTAAAAGTACCAATTCACCACAGATGGGCTTTTAACACAGCTTTTGACCTGGCAGCCGTCTGCAGTTTTAAGGTAGATCACAAAAACTAGCAGCTGTCTAAGGTGGATCACAAGATTTATCAGCAGTCTATCATTGCAGGGGCGCTGGACTAGATGATCTCCAGAGGTCCCTTCCAACCCTAACAATTCTGTGATTCTGTGACTAACTTAACATTTACAGAGCTAGTCAATAGGATTACTGCAGTCACAACAGTGACTTAAGTACAGATCCGAGATGCCAACATTCATTCTATACTTGCAACAGGGTAATGGAATCAATTTATAAACAGATATAGAATACATACACACCCACACATAAAGGTATACTGTATTAGCAATTGTCGACAGAAAGAACACAGACACACACAAAAGAGTAGGTTTATTCTACTGTCTACATCAAGGTAATACAGGAATAAAGTAATGCATTCAGCTAAAATAATAAACTTATGATACTCCGGTTTTAAGCAGCAAAGCAAATAAGCAGGGTAATGCATCATTACTACGTAAGGTTAACTATATTGATTAAGAAAGATACATCACCAAATGCCCTTATACTTGACCATCATCCAGATCCGGAATTGCTGGAGAGCCCCGGTTGCAGCGAGGATACGGACAACCTTTTCCAGCAACTGGCAGGTCCTGTGCAGTACATCCACTCATAGGTGAGGTCTCCAAAGTCACTGCAAGAGGGTCCCGCTTATGTATAGTTGAATAAACATCTTGCAAAACTTCAAGTGTGGAAACATTTGGTGTCACCCTCCCTGTTGGATTCTGCTCAAAGCCTGGCCGCGACTTAAGGAGAAACCCAAGGGAGTAACTCTATCTATTTCAGCTTTCATCACATACTTCTCAAGAAGGACAGACATCCAATTTCAGGGCCTTGTAATAGGTCTCTAAATAAAGAAGTATCATTCTGCTGGTTACTATTACATAATAAGCATTACAACAAAGCTTTTCTAGATTGGCATCAAAATATATATTCATACTAAAACAGATAATACATTACATATGCAATTAATACTATGCATCTAGAGAGATATATATTATATATATATTAAAACTCCAGTAACAGTGGTAACATTCCACTCGGGCTATGATCAAGGGAAGGAACATTCCAAGGCTGCTGGGATTATTGATTATTCCTGCTCTCACTACCAGCCTTGGCCAGGAAACAGGAATTCCTGGTATAGTCAATGCTGTCGTCCACCTTAGCCATACAACTGTTCCTCATACAGTCAAGAGACACTTCACTGACCAACTCATTACAGAAAACAGTGTTCTGTATAATTTTTGTAAACAAAAATATTCTACTATCAAAGCACTTTTGCCTGCTGGTTTTTAAAAAGCCAGTGTTTGAAGGCCAGTCTCCTGCAGATCACAATATTTTACTGATCTACAATTATTGTTGTTGAAGAGCTGTAGAAAGTGAAAAAGCATTTGTGCTTTAAGTAGAAAAGAGAACTAAAACAGCAAAATAAAAGTTCTTCTAAAAGCTTGGCAGATCAATGACCTGGAGAAACAGTTTAAATGATAAATGGTTTTAGATACTATTAAGCAGGAAATCAAAACACTCCAACAACAGACTTGATACTGATTCAAAGAAATCACTCCACAGTACACACTGTAAAGCAAAGCACAAACCTTTACTGGCCCCGGAAGCACCTGGGGGTTCAAATCTCCATATACATGTCCAAAGGAAAGTGAATCTTAGAAGTTCTTTTATAGATACTTTTAATCTTGATATAATTTTATCTAAAGCATATGCATACAACAATTCAGTAAGTTACATAACCTGTGGTTTTCTTATCCTATTGTGCACCTGGGTTAGGGCTACAAGGACAGTCTATGGGTTGGTGTTAATCAGGATTCTTTCAACTGTCTACCTTTTAGTTTAGTATTGCTGATTAAATGCAAATACCTGCAAGCTACATGCTTGATTCTCTGTTCAAATTCTTATCATATTTTGCCATTAGGGATGCCCCTGCTTATAAGCAACTTAAAGAAGCAGATGAAAGAATGCCTATGTGAGAAACTAGGAACTACAGTATTGTTTATTAAGATTTATGTTAAGCCTAATGTAAAGGTTAGACAACAAAAG
>WYDI02007675.1:3417-23791 GCA_009867235.2 Psittacus erithacus | reverse complement strand
GAGCAGCTTGCTCCAAGCCCCTGTGTCCAACCTGGCCTTGAACACTGCCAGGGATGGGGCAGCCACAGCTTCCTTGGGCAATCTGTGCCAGTGCCTCACAGTTCCCACAGTAAAGAACTTCTTCCTTATGTCCAACCTAAATCTCCCCTGTTTAAGTCTGAACAAATTATCCCTTGTTCTGTCACTACAGTCCCTGAAGAAGAGACCCTCTCCAGCATCCTTGTAGGCCCCTTTCAGATACTGGAAGTTGCTTTGAGGCCTCCAGGCAGCTTCTTTTCTCCAGGCAGAACAGATTGATGCAGATGAAGTATTAAGGCTTAAAACCTTATAGTAAAGAGTCATTTACTCCAGGACAAACAGCGGTGGCACAGGGAAGCTGCCAGACCAGAAGGTCTGACTGTCTTAGGGTGAGATCATCCAGACCTGCAACACACAAAAAAGGCAGCAGAGAGACCTGAGACCAGGGATGTTGGGCATCACAGCCCACCTCTGTGTTTGATGGAGGGTCAGCAAGTACCTACAAAAGGTGAGATGATCTTTTTGGCTGGAATTCTCATAAGGTTCCTCAAAAACCCCTCTAAAACCCAAACCCAACTTGTTACAGAACAAAAGAGAAGGCCCTCTTGCTCACAGTCAGTGAAAAGATGCTCGTTAGGTTTCAGCAAGAGGAGGATACTGGTCTAGGATTCATCTGCACTAAAATCTATCCAGTTCATAATAGAAGTGATCTAGAAGGATTAAAGTTTATTAATGAGACAAAAATTATTCATGCCAGCCAAAACTAAAAGTGACTTTGAATGGCTTTGCATTAAGACTCTCACAGTACTAAGTGGCAGCGAGGAAATGGAAGATTAAATTTAATGTCAATAAATGCAAAGTAATGCACTGGAGAAAAGCAATCCTAACAATAAAGCCATGACAATGGATCTTAAAATAGCTGTTACTGTCCAGAAGAGAAACTGTACCTTCATTCTGGAAGGTTTACTTCCAGCTTCTGCTCAGGCCTCAGCAGCTGCCAAAAAGGCCATTCAAGTTTTAGAAGCAATTAGGAAAAGATCAAAGAAGAAAAGATCAAGCATTGTTTTACCATCTGTACAGCTAGGAGAAGGAGAGGGCAATCAAAGGGAGGGTCCAAGGTGTGGAATGGCATATATGGACAAAGACAAGAGGTGATAGACGTAGAGAGACTCAACATAGATGCACAGTCATGAGATGAGAACAGAGAATGGCTTTTCTCTGCTTCTCGTAGTCTAAAACCAAGGAGGCAGACACTGAGATCATTAGCTAGTGGAATTCACCACCTTGCAGAGAAGTTCTTCATACAGGGCCCAACAGCAAAACCTGTGGGCTGCTGGAAGCAACCTGGGTAGATGTAATGTCATAAGATTAGAAACAACATCTTCTACCATGTGAGTGGTCAAATATCACCCCACAAGGCTGCGGGATCTCCATCCCTGCAGATACTCAGAGCTCAGCTGGACCAGCTGCTGAGCTGGTTGGCGCAGCTTGGCGCCAGGGCTTGGGACGTGCACATGTCCTACCCAGCCAGCAGTACTTGGTGTTTGGTGCTTTTGTGCTCTGCAATCACGCAATGCCTCCCCAAGCAGCCGCAGGGACCTCCACCCCAGCAGCATCTCCAGCACCACCTTTTATTCTCCTGTACTCGAGGCTGGAGAGATCTTGAATGCCACCATTATTCAAGTGACAGCATTCATTTATCTAAGAGACTGGCTGGTTTGCTGTGAATGCTACACCCAAAATTATTGTTATTACATTATCTGGGGGGAATAAGGACTTAAACTCATTTACCTGGACCTTTCAGAGCCCGCAAAGGAGTTCAAGCTCTTCACATACACACACACACACACACACACACACACAAATCCACTCTCTGAAAGCTACAGGGAGCAGCAGAATTTAGTCTTAAGGCTGACATGGAAATAGATTAATTTTTTTTTTCCCATTTCGTATTCTAATTACAATTCTTCTCCCCCTACTATTTTCTGTTCCCATTACAGTCTTAAAATTGCTCTGCAAATTCTGTACCTTATTCTGCTCTTCCTACCATCTTTGTCATGGAAATGAGAAACAGAATGTATAAGCATGAAAATATTGCCGAGATCAAAATTCTGCTTAACCCTTTCTCATGCCACTGAAAAGAAGCGAGTGCAGCACAGACCAGCTAAGCTTCCATCCAGCCTCCACTCCTCCTCCCAACCGCAGCAAGGGACAAGAACGATGCTCAGAGAAACATGCTATTAGTTTAAAGGCCGAAGTTCCTCACTCTTACACCGCCACTGGTGCAACTTAACAGGTTTTACCCCTGAGGGCACATCTTGAGCTAATACACTGTGATCATATTCAGATGATTGTGTTCAGTTTATAGCTGTCCGTCTGCTGAGCACCCTGAGGTAAGCCTGGCTGGGAGAGATGTTTTGTGGTGCTTCAGGCAGCCCCAGTGCACCAGGAGATCTCCGTCTTCCTCCTCTCCCATGGTGCACAGAGCTCACCAGCGTTGCAGCTGTGGCCACAGCAAACCCTTCCCAGTTTTTCCCCAAATCTGGCCATAGGTAAGGAGAACAGGCCTCCAACACACCCCTGCTTTCACACGGGACCTCTCCAGCCCATTGCTGACCGTGCTCAATGCTGATTAGTTTGCAAGATAGGATCCTGCTGATGTAGCTGCAAGGCTCGGGCATGTGCATCACTTCCTTTTCAAAACCAAACAACAAGCACATCCTGCGCTGTTTATCATCCTTACGCAGGTGCTTGAGGAGTTTATCTGCAAGAGAAATAAATACCAGCCCTTGCTAAGCTGGTTCCTCTCCCAACAGCAGCTGAATAACCAGGAGACCTGAAGGCATCAACTCGCACTGCGAAAGCCTGGTGCCCCATGTGTTGCTGGGAGGGAGGTAAATGAATGCAGCACGTTTCCTGGCACAGGGCTGGTGTGTAGACAGCCTGAAACAAATACAGTAAATGATAATGAGACTTAACTGCGGTGCCTGCTTCACTGGCAACACTTGTAAGTCACAGGAAACTAAGAGAGACAGAAAACGTACAAAGATCTAAAAGAAGCCACGGAGGCTGTGTGCAAGAGTTGTGCCAGTGTTGAAGGCACCCAAAAACATTGAGTTTTGAGAGATAAAACCTCAGGGCTGAGACAAAAATGAAGCTTATACCTCTCTGCCTCGGAAGCAGTTACCAGTGTGGCTCTGCTCTGGAAGTGTTTTATGGAGATGCTGATCTCTACAGCAGAACAATAGCCCTCGCTGCAACCAGAGGTATCGCTGAGGAGGGGCTACACGTGGCCATCAGCACCAAAGCAGCTGAGGAAGCAAGAACCCTAAAGTGAGAAAGTTTTCCCATCCTCTAACTTCGTCCCCCTGCCCAGGGAGTGAGCAGGGATCCAGCGTGGGCAGTGATGTCTGGATGTGCACCCAAGGCTGAAAGCAAAGCCCTGGGTTCAATAAAAGCAGTTCACTGGCAAGGAGAAGCACAGCAAAGGAAGGAGCTGTGTCCCAGCAGCCCCATGAGAGCAGCCACGGTGGCTATGCTGGGTTTGACGTGCACACACTGCGGGAATGATGTTGGAAATATCTATTTATCTTTTCTCCACTGCAAAGTACATAAATAAGCACACAAGAGCAGAGAGGAGGAGAGCCATCAGAGGAGCCCTGCAAGCATTGCTTAAAGCTATTAACTTCTTAAGACCATGTATTATGCTTCTGAACCTGATGCCTCATTGACAGCTGTACAGGTTAACAACCAGGCTCCCAAATACCTCCTCACTCACTCCAATAATTCACAAAATCACCCGTGCTACTCAGTTGCCATTCAAGAAGAAAAATAGTGGCTTCAATTCTCCCTCCAGTCACTGCTCCTTCAGCAAAGCCAGTCTGAAGCGCAGCCCAGAGCACATGCACTATTCACCTGCGAGCGCAGTCACTAGACACTTCAACCATCCTTAGCTTTGCCCCACTGGTGAGAGCAAAACATCTCTGCCCCCCAGGATTAAAGACTGTGGTTTATTCTTTCTGCTGAGAAGCAAAAGGGAGAAGAGCAATGGATTTTCAAGACAACTCAGGAGAGGATGGGTGCGTTATGCAAAACCAGCTAGTCAGGAGGGGAAAAACAAAACAGAGAGCTTCCACACGAGTCATTTAGAGAATGGTTTCCAACACACAAATATTTGGCACTGATGGAGACCTGCCTTCTGTGGTTCTGCACTCAACTCTGTATGCAAATCACCCTCGCAACGGTACAGAGCATGACTTGCAAAAAATGGGCTGACAAAGTACAAACCAGTTCACAATCCTACCTTAGATGTTTGGACATTCTCATTAAAAGAAAAAACAACAAACCTAAGCATGATCTCCTTTAAAGATTAAAAATCCCAACCCAAACCTCAAGGACGATGGGAATGTAATATCTGCAATTAGATCCTGGAAGTTTGGGAGCATCTTCACTGCCCAATTCCCATGTGGCACTCAGCATTTTCCCCTCTCTCATCTTACTTATTCCCCTCTCCCATCTTATTTAAATCACAGACTCCATGTGCAACTTCTATAAGTGTTTTTGCATCCCTTCACAGGATCCTAATCCTGCAAGAGCTGGGAAGGTCTAATGTAAACAAAATAATCATAGAACCCTATAATGGTGTGGGTTGGAAGAGACCTTAGAACTCATCCAGTTCCAATCCCCTGCCATAGGCAGGGGCACCTTCCCACTGGAGCAGCTTGCTTCAAGCCCCGTCCAACCTGGCCTTGAACACTGCCAGGGAAAATACCCCAAAAGCCTCAAAATCCTGACCTCTAGCAGAAAAAGCAATTGTACTGGATGCTTGCTGCAAGGAGCAGCTGAAAGCTGCCGCTAAGCAGCTACGGGTAGCTGCAGGGCTGGAAGGGAGACCCGATATAACCCAGGCCCTGAGGCTGCCTCGCATCCATGAGAACAGCAAAACCCCACAAAGCAGCACTTGCAGTGGGGTAATGAATGTGCAGAAGTGCTCAGGACAGGCTCCCATTGCGGCTGTGAAGTCAGAGGTTGGAGTCAAAACTGAGCTGAAAGGTCACAGGGAGACAACCCAGAGCTGTGCAGATGCTGCACGGCTGAAGCTGCAGATGCAGCCCTGGCATTGCATCTTCCCATGCTGGAGACTTAAGCCAGGCAGAGCCATGGTTTTAGAGAATGGAGCTCAGCAATACTTCACACAGGCAGTGTTACCACATCCTTCTGCGTCCTGTTTTATGAAGTGCTGAGTTAGGGTTGTCAAACAAAGCTGTTGAGCTGCATTTCCAGGGGGTTGTGCACGTCACCTCATTTTGGCATTGGAAAAGGCTGCCCAGGGCAGTGCCACCATCCCTGGAAGTGTTCACAACTTGTGTGGATGAAGGCCTCAGTGACATCATTTAGTGTTGGGGTAAAGGTTGAACTTGATGATCTTAAAGGTCTTTTCCAACCTTGTTCATTCTATGATTTTACCATGCTGGACTTGATTCCCCACTGGGTTCACATGTTGCACCTGGAGCTAGTACCACTTCATTCGCTACCTTAGCTTCTGGTTATTAAGCAATCAACCAACAAACCACCCCTTCTGATCACTTCTGATTTCCGCTCTTTTCTCTTTTTAGAGACTTCTCTCTGCTCTTCTTAACCTCCCCAGCAAATTTCAGGGCTGTGTAACTTGATTTCAGTAGGGCGAGAAGCTGAATCCTGCTCACTGCAGCCTCAGGTTTACTTGTTAAACATACAGCTTAGTGGTGAAAATTCTCAATGTCTTAAAAAGATGGCTGAAAACTCATTAAAATTAATACACTAATCAGAAAGAAGCACCTCTGATTACTATTATGCCCCTGCCTCGCTGTAAATAATTGAATAGAGATATGATTATTACTATTATTATTATATTATTAACCCTAACAAGAAGTTTAAAGCGTGTTGATGAGAAAAGAGAAAAAAGCAGCTTTTCCTAATTAATGACTTAAATAAAAATAAGCAAAGGGAGGCTTTCTGATTTTAGCAAAGTCCTGCCTTCTTCCAAGCAGTTAAAAGCAAGACTGACAGCTTTATAGATAGGGAAATGGGCAGATAAGATAAACACGCACAATACAAACTTGTCCAAACCTTTTCCAGTCTTTCTTTGCACCACTTCCAGCTCATTAAATTACAGTATTACTATAGATTTGCAGCAAAATTATCTTTTATCTCAGCTTCTTTTAAAGCTATTTGGCATTTGCTAGTATTTTCTATTATAAATCTAATTGCAGATTCCAAACAGACAAGGGCTCATTAAGCCTTAATTATGCACATGTTGTTTTCAACAAACATTTTCATTTGGACTGCTGTGAGCTGTAATTGTTCAGAAGGCACTGCAGCCTCCCATTACCCGCTTTCCTGGGATGGCAAAAGCTACTTTCAAGTAGGTCATAGCTGCGCTGAACAAATGATTTGCAACCTGAGGAGTTTGGGATGTGCTGCTCCTGTAGGAACACTGGCAGGGCAGCAGCACTGGGCACTGGGGAATGGCAAAAGCTACTTTCAAGTAGGTCATAGCTGCGCTGAACAAATGATTTGCAACCTGAGGAGTTTGGGATGTGCTGCTCCTGTAGGAACACTGGCAGGGCAGCAGCACTGGGCACTGGGGAATGGCAAAAGATGTCAGGATGCTCCCCATGCTGAGCCCTGCTTGTGGAGCTAACCATGGCTTAGGCAGGCAGAGGAGCAGGGCACAGCCACCCTTCCTGGGGAGCAAAGCCAGCAGGTACAATGTGCAAATAGGACTTGGAAGTGCTGCTCGCTTTCAGCTGAGGTGGGGAAACAGGATTCCTGCTTGGGTACCTCAGAGGATGCTGCCATCTCAGCCCAGTACCCATGCATGTCCTGCCTAACTACTGGTCTCTGGCCCAAACCCAGCCCAAGGTCCTCCCCCAGCTACACCATGCAGCATCACCACAGGCACCAAGGGACAGAAATGTTTCAGTCCACCCAAAACAGTATGAGGGAAGAGGGGAGCCCTTTTCACTGTTTGGAGCCACAGTGCCATGGTTTAACTCCAGCCAGCAACTAATTCACTACCACCTCCTCCATGGGATGAGAAGGAGAATTTAAAAGTAGTAAACCCATGGGTTGAGATAAGAAGCATTTAATAATTGAAATAAAGTAAAATATAGTAAGAATAACAATAATATAGGGAAAAGAGAGGGGAATGACACAAGTGATGCACAATACAGTTGCTCACCGCCCACTGACCAATGCCCACCCTGACCCAAGCAGGGATTGGTGGCTCCTGATCAACTCCCTCCAGTTTCTACCATGAGCACGATGTGCTGTGGTATGGAATATCCCTTTGGTTAAGTCGGGGTCAGGTGTCCTGTCTCTGCATCCTCCTGGCTTCTTGTGCCCCTCCTCACTGGCAGAGCATGAGACTGAAAGTCCTGGATCAGGGTAAGTGCTACTGAGCAACAACTAAGCCATCGGTGTGTTACCAGCATTGACTTCAGAGGAAAGCCAACATGCAGCACTGCATCAGCTACTAAGAAAATAATTAACTCTACTCCAGTCAAACCCAGGACATTCAGGTATGTCCGCACTCTGAAATAAGAAGTAACCCACATGAACAGCTGAGCTTTTATTACAAGTTCAGGCTCAGTTCTAACAGCATGAAAGCTGCATCTGCTCAGGCTGCAGCAGGGTTAACAGAGCAGCATAAGCTGCAGGACAAGATCATCAAGGTCCTGGGTCCCTCCAGCCTCGGTCCTTCCAACTTCACCCACTGCCATAACTCCCCAGGTCTGCAGAGCTCAGCTCTGCCTCATCCCATCACTCCGGTGAAGACAGTCATTCTGTGCAGACCTCGCCAGCCCCCCCTGAGCCTCTTCAGGGCAGAAAATTCTCCTTCTAACAAATACTTTCCCACCAATTAAGGGTTAGGTCTCCAAAGGTAGGCGGCAGGTGCTGGCTGCTGCCAGCCCCAGGGGTTGTCAGGGTTTATCACTGCTGGAAACAGCAAGGTGCTAATACAACTGGTATTGCAACTTCCAGCCAAAGATTCTGCTGGCCAAGTATCCAAAATACTAACTCAGGACAAGAGAGGTGGCCAGAAAAGTCCTCATGACATTAAGAAATTAGTATCCCCCTTCTTCACATTTCTTCCTGTCTTCTCAGTGCAGATGACAAATTCCCTGCCATGTCCCAAAGGCTTATGTTGCACTGGTAGAAGGAAATGTGTCAGAGTAAGCACGAAATCTCATGGCCTTGCCTTTAAAAAAGCCAACTTTTCAAGCAATAGTTTGACCTAGAAAGGCTTTCTAGGTCATTTGGCTTGGCATGTATATGTCTGACCTAAATCTAACACAACTACAGAGTTGGCTTCAATCCGCCGGTATCAGATCAGTCATAAGTTCAGATGCCTATTTACAAAAACTGCTATTCATATATTCACCAAGAAGGTCTCGCCAGGCTCCTTCTTTGCTCTGTTCAACATTAACTCACGCTGACAAAGGGAAAATGTAAAACTCCCTTGTCAAATTGAGCTCCCACCTTACCCTCAAATCACACAGGATTTATGGCTGCACAAACCCTTCCACTGCTGCTGAAATTCCCCCAAACCAACCTCCTCCTGCCTTTGCCATGGGTTGGGAAGCCCAAATGCTTTCTCATGTGTATGGGTGCTAATCAGCACAGCTGCACCAATGAAGCACAGGGATATGTCAGCCACTATCGAGATACTTATGCTCCAGCACGCTGCATCCCTCCAGCTAAGCCATGGGCATGGTGGTGACACCAGAGCTCCACCAGAAAGGCCTTGAAGAGTCCAAAATGGATTTGCTAAAGGAGGGGGAGCACGTGCCCAGGCTGGGCTGCACAGAGGAGATGTACCTTGGTGCTCTAGCTGCAGTCACCTGCTCTGGCTGGCAGTCACTATTCCTGACACTGAAGGCTTTTCTTAAATTCACTTTAATATTTATTAATTCTCATACATAATCCAGGCAATGCCTATGAAAGGAATGGTTGTGAGAGGTGTTACGGAGTATTGCTCTCCATGTTCACATGGATCTGATTGTCAGAGCAGCTGCCTGCACAGGCTTTATCCTCAGCCTCCTGCATAGAGCAAACATCATCTGAAGAACCAAAGGGACTCTGCGTCTGGGTCTTTGCAGACAGCCCTCCTTATCATGATGCCTTTCCCACCAGCACACTCAAGGGATGCTGGGCACTGATCCATGGGTGGATCAGTACCTGCAGCCATCAGCTTCAAAGGGAGGCTGTAAGGTCAGGTACCGTGCAAAGTCTGAGGAGCACTTACTGTCCCATAACTGGTGTGTTCACAGCACTGCACCACCCCAGCTGGGCACCACAAAGACTTTACCAGGCACATTCTTAGCTGCTGGTCAAAGCCAGGACAGCCAAAGTGACTCTGTATGCTAGCACAGGGCACAAACAGCAGCATTTCCTTCTTCCTTGGTTGCAGTTTCTTCCTGAGCCCCAGGATCAGGAGTGCCCAGGATCAGGAGTGTATCTCCAAAGGCACATCTAGCTAAGGAAGACTGGACCCACAGACCAAGGAGCTCACAACACAGCAGTTATCAGCACACTGCTGCCGTGGAGCATAGCCTTGGGCAAGAAGTTGTCCACAAGGTCAAGGCATGGGTAGGAGAAGCCATTTTTCGTTCCTTGCTATAGCAATGTGGGAGAAGAGGGACCTCCTTACATGGGTTTTAATGAGATGATACCCAAGCTCAGCTTCAGCATCTCACAAGATTTTTTTGAACCATGTTTTCCAGAGACTGGGACCTTCTGCTCAGTCCTCACAGTGCCCAAGTCCGACACTGAGACAATCACACTTACCAGCTCATAACATTATTCTTTCCTGCTTTCTCCAAAAGCAGTTGGTGGGGGAAAGTGATTCTCAACAAATATTCTGCATCCTGATTCTGGAAGTCCCGCCACGATTCCAGCTCCTCCAGTGGATATGTTTCATTTACATTTCAGCAGCTGCTCTCCGAAAGGTACAGGGCTCTTTTCCATGTTCAAATTTCTCATAACTGTGAAGGAGAAAGAATTCTCCTTGTTCTGAACCCACAGGGCGTAGGAGAAATTATACCAGTGCCACATGCTACATGGTACAACAGCCACAGACTCTGCTTTGGTTAAACTCCATCACATCAATGAAGGTCTTTCTCTATTTCAGTTTGCATTATAAAGCTTTAAGCACCCTGGAGAGATAAAAACAATTTTTTTACTGCCTGGCCCATAATCTCTTGTTTCCCTTGGTTGCCCTGCAACATGTCCCTCTGCAATCCTCTAACACAACACGTGCAGCATCTTCTCCACTTGCTAATTATAGGCTCCATTGTGCCAGATAATTCAGTCCCAGAAAGGCTGTGGGGTGGTTCTGTATCATCAAACCCTGTTTTGCTGTTGACTATAAGAACAGAACAATTAATCACATTGTCTAGTCACTAAGTGGGACTGGACACTTGTGTGCTCATTGGAAATGGAAACAAGTTTGGCTCATTTGAACAAAACATCATGAGTGTCTTTAAGAGCAGAAAGCTCATAGTTTGTATTTCTTGAAAAAATAGTGTATTAATATTTTAAGCATATAAAAAAATGCATATAAATCTTTGCAAGTCATGGCAGAAACAACATGCAACCTGGTTGGATCTTAAGGACGCTGCAAGTGCTGATGAAAACACCCCCAAGCAAACACTCTATGTGCAAATCAAGTTAACCTTTGCTGCCCACTGGGGCTGTAGTTTCAGTCTGGAGATATAAATATCAGTGGAGATATTTACTGCAGGCAGCACAGAAAACAGCATTTTGCTACATCCATTCCATCCAGCCATCTCTTGGGTCTCAGAGCAGGCTGGGACATGCAGCTCATCAACCCTGCCAGCACCCACCAGCCCCCAAGCTCAGTACAACACCTCACTGTAATTATTGCCCTCTGAATTCAGAGATCAGGCTCACTATCTCACTCCTGGGGAGTTTCTGCTCTCACACTAACACTAAGCCATGGTCTGATCAGCCAGTGAAGAGGATGGCATCAGTTGTGCCACTCTGCCCTTCTCCAAGGCTTCCCAGCTGGAGTCATAGAATGAAGTAGGTTGGGAAAGACCTTTAAGATGATCATCAGGTCCCACCACTGCCCAGCACTGCCAAGGCCACCACTAACCCATGGCACTGAGGCCTCGTCTCCACGGGGTGTGAACACTTGCAGGGCTGGTGACTGCAGCCCTGCCCTGGGCAGCCTGTTCCAATGCCTGAGCACCCTTTGGGGAAGGAACTGTTCCTCAGCTCCGTCTAAACCTGCCCTGGTGCAGCTTGAGGCCGTTTCCTCTTGTCCTAATACAGTTCTGTGGGGAACTGACTTTAAGCTTACATTAGTATAAGCCTGATCTCAGCCACGTGAAGAGTTCCCACACTGAGCCATGCTTCAGTTAACCAAACTCAGGTTTAGACATGGGTGATGCTGTATTAAGACATGACACTGCTGAGGGCCATGACAAGACTAAGCCTATGACTTGTTTATTAAGATGGAAATAATTAACAACACCCCAACCAAAGTATTTAACCAGGACTCCTGTTGCTTATTATCTTTATTAATGACCTGGAAACTAGGCTGCACAGTGAAACAAAGTTTGCAGATGAAAAGAACATTATTTAGGTTAATTACAAATGAGGAAGACTTGGGAATTGCAGAGCCACCTAACCAAGCAGAAGGGAACATCAGAGCAGAAGAAACCCTACGCTGACAGATGCAGAACACGCAGGAAGGAGCATTTTGAAATCCTTCTAGACTTTAGCAGGGATTGAAGTAACTGAACATTAAGTGATAAGACCAAATGTCACGTCAACCACCCCTTGCAAACCTCTCTGGAAAGCACGGCAATATCAAAATGATGGAGTGCAAAAATAACAGGTCGGAAAATAATAGAGAAAACATTGTAATGTTGTTATCCAAACTGTCAGCACACACTTGCTCCAGGTGCTGAATACAGCTCCTCTCGCTCCCTTTGCAGAGGAGAGAGATAGGGAAACAAGGGTAGGAAGATGGGAAAGAGAAGACATTTGAAACATGGGGCTGTTTATTGGAGAAAAATGGAAAAGACCATATTTTGTCAAAAAGGGGGTGGAAGAGACCTGATGACAACACAGAAAAATCATTAATGTTGGCAAATCACTCGATGCAGGGATGCGGGTCCCCAGCAGAGGGGCCGTTCCCGTGTTCCCTGGGAAAGCATAGCCATAGGCACTGGCCAGGGCCCCAGTGTGCAGGGAAACACTGCCCAAAATGGGCTCATTCAGAGGCTGTGGGTTTCCACACATGTAAAATACAGATAATCACACTCGTATTCAGCACAGCAAGGAAAGGTTTCACGATGTTCCTGCAAGGAGCAGCGCACATGCGCCTGCTGGAAGGAGAAACCCTCCGCAAGCAAAGCCAAGTCCTGCCATTTCAGTTTCCTATCTCCACATAACAAGTTTTGTAAAGCAGATGCAGCTCCCACTTGGGGCTGGGTCAGAGGCACAATTCATAGTGAAACAAATCAGGGCTTTGATCATTGAAAGCAGAATTTCATAGCATACCAGGCCAAAAAAATACTTACAGATCTCAAAGCAGAAGATACTCACGGGAAAACAAAAGGGGACAAATTCACCTCTGGCTTTAGATTTATAACTATGAGAAGTTTCATCCCCCCACCTAAACAACCAAAAAAAACCCCACAGTGTTTTCAAGATGGCTCATTTCAGGGCACTAAAATCACATTCTGAGCCAAGAGGCATGAGAAACTCATAATCACTATAAACCCATCCCTGCTTTGGGTTGTTTTGGGGGCTTTGTTTCTACAGCTGTTTCCTGAGCTTCAAGGAGACAAAGCTCTTCCTTTCCACCAAGCAATGGTTCACTTCAACTGCCTCAACCAGAGGAGCAAGCCCTGGCTGGGACTGAGGGAGGGAGAAGAGCAAACCCAGGCACCCAGCAAGAAGACATGGAATCCCAGGAGACGAGATCCAGCCTCCTGGTGCTCCCCTGTCCCATGTGCTGTGACAGGCTATGGGGCAGTACATGGTCCTTGAGCACCAGGGAGCTGCTGTGCATCATTCTGGTGTTTGTAGTCAGGACAAGGCAATCGTGGGAGCACCAACAATGCACAAAAGCCGAGCAGAAATCTGGGTGTACTGTGTCTTTTGTCTCTTTGTCATGTTTCTTCCCATGAAGTAATCAGCTGGAATGCATTCCTTCCAAAGGGATGGCACAGGTCATAACACTGCCAAAGCTGTTTGCCAGAACAGCACTTCCACTGCTACCCTGGCCTGGACTGGACAGGCTGAGATCAAGGGACCAAGGGCTGTTAACTGCTGCTCTCATGTCCAGCATCAGCACTGAGGGCTGCAGGGCTCTGCCATGCTTGGCCAGGTTCGTGCAACCCCCCAGGCTGAGGAGAAAGAGCTGAGCCACAGCCAAAGAGAACGCAAGGCAAAACCCCAGGGTCTGACCATTTTGCTGGGTTTCCTTCCTCCCCTCCTCATTTCCCCAAACAGGACAGCTCTTCCAGCATCACCCTACACCTTGCACCAATCCCAGCCATCACAACAGGGCTTCATGCACATGACAACAGCAAAACCAAGGACAGGAGGAAAGGAGGTGCACAATGCCACTCCACAGAGCTACTGGCTGCTGTTATGAATGGTTGATGCTCTGCGGGGAGATCCTCTCGCTGCAAACGCTGCGGCAGGCCTTGCAGACTCCTGCCAACTTTGGGTCCCACTTTCCCTTGAGCAGGGACTCGAGTATTTTGAACAGCCTCTGGTGTTTGAAGATGCAATTTGCAGAAACAACAAAAATAAGGACAACCACAAAAAACCCAACATAGCACCAACAGCCCCAAGGAAGCAGCCCCAGGCTCAGTGACTGTTCAGCTCTGCAGCAGGAGAAGGCAAAACCCCCAACAAAACAAACCAACCAACTTACAACCCAAACCCTCCTGCCATTCAAATGGTATTTGAAAGTGAATGAGCATGCCAACCAATCAACTCCCCTGCAGGATTCAAAGAACAATATATCCAAACCTCAGTGCTGTGGCCAAGAATGTGTTTGCAATGCAGGAACGCTACAGCAGCAGCAACAGAAGCCGTTTGCAAGAGTAAATGAGGTTCTTTTGGCAGCAGAGCGGATGTAGCAAACAAGCCACTTTAACTGAATATGGTAAACAGAGATGGAGTGATTATAGCAAGAATGAATGTAATAGGGTTCCGAGGTGCTTTGAATTGCCTTGACTGACCACAATATCTGATAAAACCAGTGGAAAAAGTTCTGGTTTCCTCTTGCATGTAATTGATTATCTTGCTGAGATCTACTGTTGTATATACACATACACACACTCACAGCCCACCGAAATTCAGTTACTTGGTGATGCTGCCAGAAATAACCCCGAGCAGGAGCACTAAGATGTATTTATTTTTGTCTGGGGTCACAGACACAGAAGTGAGAAAGGATGTAAAGCCCTCTCCCAAAATAAGCACCTGGGAGGCTTGCTCAGAGTAGCTGAGGTGTAACTGTTCTGATCCATGCACAACCAACACAGCTCCTTACTTGCTTTTAAGACAGAGGGGGAATAATCCCTAGTGGGGGGCAGCATGCTGCATGCCATTAATAGATCTACCTCAGGGCTCTCTTCCTTGACAAAGAAATACAGGGTTTGATTTATAAAGTGATGCAAATGTGCCATTGGAATTTCCTCAGTGCCAAGAGCTGGCAAATGAAGATGATGGTGCACAGAAGGAAATGGCCCTGGTGCAGCCCTGTGCCTGGTGATGGGCCCTGGGATATAGACAGTGACTAGAGAGAATCACAAAATTGTAGAATCTCAGAGTGGTTTGGGTTGGAAGGGACCTTAAAGTTCATCCAGTTCCACCCCCTGCCACGGGCAGGGACACCTTCCACTAGAGCAGCTTGCTCCAAGCCCCTGTGTCCAACCTGGCCTTGAGCACTGCCAGGGATGGGGCAGCCACAGCTGCTCTGGGCAGCTTGTACAGCAGTGATTAGGGAATGAAAGGATGGAGACAGGGTGCAGGAGTAATGGGTCCATGCTCTTTCCTGCTGTTACATTCCTCTCACACATCAGAGCAAGGGCCAGGAGGGTTTTGCACAGGGCAATTTGGATCTGTGCAGCACCCCATGGCTGCCACCACCTCAGCCACAAACAGCAGCTCTTGGGCTTTTTTTGCCAGAAGTTTTTAAAGAACAAAAAGAAAACAAGAACAAGCAAAAGAAAACCCAACGGGACCTACAAACTCTGCTCACTGTGCTGACAGCGAATGCTGCAACCGAGATGTGCCAAAAAGCCCATGGGGGGGATGGCTGGGGGCTCTGTGGAGTGCCGGGAACCACGGGGAGCTCGCCTGCCGACAGCGGGAACCAGCCAAACATCCACACAAACAAGTTTCCTGACTTAAATTCATTTACTTACTGAAACAGCACTCAGCAAACCCTGTGATTAATATTTTCCTCCCAGGCTCCCAACATGACAAAACGATAATTAATTAAATCTGAATCTGAGTTACAGTAAGTGTAAAAATATTATTGTTTCTTTCATCTTCCTTTCTCTTTATCCCTTCCACCAGCGGGAAACACTGAGCCCCATGCAGGCAGCATGAGGTGCACTCACTGCCTGTCCTGCTTCCCAGGGCAATGCTCTGCACCAGTAGGAACATGAGGCTGATCCTTTGGCACCTGCCCCTGGTTGCCTGTCACCCTGCTTGACAGAGGAAAACCAGCATGGGGTTGAGGAGGAGGGTGATGGTGTAGGGGAATCGGTGCTGTAGACAGTGGGGATCAAGCCTGTGCTTTTTAGTGCTGTGTCCATCCCTGTGACATAGCGATTTAATGTGCTAAACTGCAAGGCAGCTGGAAGATTCAATCCTAAATCCCATGTGTTGTGTTATTTTGCCCAATGTTTTCAATATCCACCTTCCTTTTATCCATTCGCCTCTACAGCTCGTCACGCCCTGGTCCATGCTCAGGTCTCCCGCTGCCTTCATCCCAAAAGCACTCACAAGCAAATAGCACACCGGATTTCTAAGGGACTGCTCACAGCTGGAATAAACCAGCAGAAGAGGGTTTTAAATAACAGCTTTAGAAGCACAAAAACTCCCTCTGGAAAGCTGAGAGAGGACAGGCTGGGAGAAGGTGCCAGCCCCAGAGAGAACCTGGCCTAGTGGAAGGTGTCCCTGCCCTTGGCAGGGGGGTGGAAGTGGATGAGCTTTAAGGTCCCTTCCAACACAAATCTCTAAAGCAAAAATCTCTCATGTCTCTACCATTAGAAAGCGAGGTTGACCAGAGCTAAAGTACTGCAGAAGTTACACATGCATACATACACACGCATACTTAGTATTTTTACATTTATGTCCACATATATATAAAAACCACCATAATCCCCATACATACCTATGTATGGAGTCAGCTGCAAAAACCTAAGGTAAAAGAGAACTACTATGGAAAACAAACAAAATGTGTAAGTCTTCCAGCTCCTCTCTTTTTTTCTTTTCCTTATAGTTAACATGGTCTGGGGACGAGCACAACACATTTGACTCGCGTGAATAAAAGCATCTGCTGATGCATGTTCTCCTCCGTGAGGATTGTGTGAGGCAGGGGGGCATGCCACCAACAGCTTGTACTTTCACTAATGACTCCAAGATCAATGGCACAGAAGATGAAGACGTGGTTTAATTCTCAGATCAACAGATTACACAAGTACACAAAGTATTCCCTGTCAAATAAGCATGTTACCTTGATACCACCCTTCAGCTGAGGTAGTAACAAAATGCTATCACATTGCCTATTTTTCATTCCTTCACCCCCCCTGAGAGCCTGACTGCATGAGAGGCCCCACCACGCTTTTATTCTTATGTAGAAAAGATGCAGAGCTGATGGGATCTCTCCCTTGCTAGTTGGGCACTTTGGTTGCCCTGATAATTGCCCAGAATAATAAAACACATGGGAGAGGAGTGCAAGGAAAGAAGAAGACTAAAATCTTTAACACACTCCTCCTTCCCCACCAGAAAACGCCACAACCACCCCAAAAATCTCCATAGCAACTAGATATTGACATATGAGTCCTGGGGAGCATGAGGACCTAACCTAATAATCACATGTCCCATCCCTGGCAGTGTTCAAGGCCAGGATGGATGGGGCTTGGAGGAAGCTGCTCTAGTGGAAGGTGTTGCTGCCCGTGGCAGGGGCTGGAACTGGAGGAGCTTTAAGGTCCCTTCCAGTACAAACCAGCCTGGATTCTGTGATTTTATGCACATATAAAAAAGTAGAACCATCGGGGCAAGACTGCACCAGAGAGCCCAGGAGAAAGCAGGGCAATGAGTCAGATGAAGGTGTTGCTCCCTGCCCTTCATGGGACTTTTTGTTGTTGCTCCAACTCACCTGCAGCCCCAGGATGGGGAGCAGCAAGGTTAAGAACAGTTTCCCACCACCCGGAGCTTCTGCTTACCATCTGAGGGCTTTTTGGAGGCCTCATCCAGGAACCAGTTCAGCTGAAATCATCAGCTTCAGCACCCAACCCTTCCAGTCATCACCGATTTCTACTCAGCATTGGGTTAGGAGACTTCTCGAGCTTGGTAATTAAAGCCCACTTAAAAGAGTTTCCACCATCCTCAGGAGTCTCATGATTTACTGTATCTCTTACTTGAACTCATATATGTCTTCTGTTTCCAGACATTATGCAATGAGGTTTTTGTGGTCCATAGAGCTTTCTTACTTGTTGATGCAGCCAACAGCAACGTCTCCATGCACAGTTATAGAAAAGTTTTCAATACTTCACGTTAGATACTCCAAACCTCATCACACATAAAAAAATTTAACCAAGACCCACCCAAATCTATCTTAGCATTTAATGGCAAACTAAGGTTAAAATGATCCACACACAACAGGTTTATGTTCTGTTGGACCCAAAATGTATGAGCTGCGTTGGCATCGTTTCTCATACCCCTTGAATTGCACTAAGACTGATGAAGAACATGTGGCAGATGACAGCAAACCCAGGGAGGTGATGGGTTACCCAAAGAGTCCTGTAACTGCTTGCGGTCACAAGGAGGTAGGAAGAAGCTTTTCACAGACAGCCCTCTCCAGCAGCACAGTTCCCATGCCTGGCAGGACCATTGCTTCCACGTGCATGCACAAGAAAGAGCAGAAACTCGTCTACCCCACCTTTAGCAACGGCTGCTTTTTCTCAGAGAGCATCTAGGACTTGAGAAAACCATGTCAAACTCAAAACTTCCCTCAAGTCCATCAGGTCACAAAAAGAGGGAAATACAGACACAAAAATATGGGGTGACAATTGCAAGTATCTATTGATACCAAAGGATGGGATTCAGTTTGGCCAATCTTTCCATGTACAATGGACACGTGGCTCCCACAGACTTTTGGTCCCCTGGAAATCAGCATCTGACATTTAGAGAGAGATAACTGAGCTGATTCAGTGATGCTTAAATTGCACTGGACCTTCTGCATCAAACCCAATGACATTGGTACCCAGCAGGGAATGGGCCAGTTTCATCTACACTGCAGTGCACAGCTTGCGTGAGGATCCTCACCTTTTTGTTAGCAATAAGGATCTGGTTTTCATTAGTCGTAAAAGCTTAAGCTCCACTAAGGCCAACAAGCAAAGCTCCTCATATCTAGGCATGAGCTTGCAATTATAGAGGTTTCATGAAGTTTGGTCTCAGTGAACCCTCTTCAACCTCCAGGCACACTGGAGTTAAGTCAACTGTGCATCGATGACCATTTGCAGATCTGATTAACTGTCACTGAGCCCTATTAAGGCCTCAACACTGTTGCAAATCAAACAGGCAGTCTGTGAACTGCAAACATGGAAAGGGTGGCCAGTGTGGCCCTTGTGGCCAACGTCAGCCATGAAGCCCTGTAGCTCAAAAGAGAAGGGCTCTCACCCACCAAGGGTCCGCCAGGTTCATCATACCTTGTGCTGGCCAGACTGACTGCTCTCCTGTGCTCCAGACCTCCCTTTCCACTGAGGAAATGCAGCTCCTACTATCACTTTGTTTCAATAAATACATAAATAAAGGAAAGTCCCCCACACATCTCTCTGCTGGAGGAATAACCAAGCAAATAGCTATTTGGTGGAAACAAGACGCAGTGTCTCTGCAGTCCCAGCCATGAAGGCTCTAACCAGTATGGCTGGTGTCAGGTGATAAATCAGATGCCCTTTAACTCCACAGCTGAGCTACACACACACCACAGTACTGAAAGCACAAGCTATAACCAACATTTTTACTGACAGGTGATAAATCACATGCCCTTTAAGTTGCATGCACCAGTTGCAGATTTAGTTAATTAGAAATTCATGTTCACTTCTTCTCATGTATTATTTCCTGCTTGATTTACATCAGCTGTTGTTGTTTGAATGCTTGCTGGGATTAAGGCTCTCAGATGCCGAGCGAGCATGAAGCACAGAACTTCACTGCAGAGCACCACGACCTCTAGTGCTTGGCAGCCTGGAGAAATTATTGGCAGAGGAAAGAGCAGTAGCAATGAAGAGCGACCAAAATGTTTTAGGGATGTACAACGGGAAAGTGGTTCCCTGCCAGCAAACTCAGCAGGTATGGCCTGCACATGTACACTCAGTGCTACCATTGGGAGACTTCTCTGAAAATACAAAGGAAAACAGAAAACTCGTTCTCCGGCCTGGAGAAACACAGCTTTTGCATTTTCACATTGTAAATAGCTTCAAAAAGCTCCTTTCTAATAGCTTCTGGAGGTCTTTTGATGAGCCCTGGGCAATCTCAGCCTCTGGGAGCATCACTGCCATGTCTCCTGCAAGCCCAAATCACTCTTCTATGGGATGGGTGAAGAAGAACACATCAGTGGCCTTCTGCATCCTCCAGCATCCACCATGCTGGGTGCTGGTCATCCCATCCAGTCACCCTGCTGTACAAAGTCCACACCAGAACTTGCTATTCTCCTTACGCTGGCAAATGATACCAATTCTCATTTCCAACTATTCTGCGTGTATTTTTCTGTGGACACTTTTGTGCTACCAATAGCATTTTCAGCTCTCCTACAAAAGGGCATTTGTTAATATATTCCACAACTGCAGAAGATTCATAACAGATTCAGAAACCCAGTGATAATCATCATAATTTTTAGCACTTGTCTGCCAGACAGAATTACCAGCAAAAGCAGGGCCCTGTTATCTGCAGGAACAGTGTATGATAAGTTCATTCCCCCTTCCCCCCCCCCCCAAACAAAAAATTTATTGATGGACTAATTTTCTGCCCTCGTTTTTCTTTGTTTGGGAGAACGATCACCCCCCCCCCATTACCAATATTAAGATATATA
>WYDI02007674.1:0-24065 GCA_009867235.2 Psittacus erithacus | reverse complement strand
AGCATGAGGCTCAGAAAGTCCTTGGTCAGTCTAAACATTCTAAGCAGTAGCTACAAACATTGGTGTTATCAGTACTGCTCCCAGACTGAAAGTTAGAAACACAGCGCTGCACCAGCTGCTAAGAAGGATAAAAATGACTGCTACTGCTGAACCCAGGACAGCTGGCCATACCCAAAGAATAGGAAAGGGTCTAATGAAAGAATAACGTCAAAAGGGTCAAAAGACATAGGACACTTTACCACTTAGCACACAGACCATGCATACTGACTCCAGGAGGGATGGGTTCTTGCTGCCTACAAATCTGTGCAGTGCTGCTTGTACCTGTATGATTCATTTTCACCACCTGTATTTGTACCAAAATCTAGATGGATGCTCATGTAGGTGCATCCCTAGATGGAGAGACCAACAGAGACAGGTGGGGAGGCCTCCTTTTTCCATTCTGCCTTCTGGAGATCTTGGCGTACTTCCTCCTTCATTTATTCACTACTTTATTGGCTATGCAACTGAAGAAATGGTAAGAAAAACACTGACAGCACAGGAGAGCAGAGGAGAATCAATGAAATCAGACAGGAGGAGCAAAATGAATGTGATTTTTGCCCCTTCAGCAAATAATTCTCATTGCTTCTGATCTCCTCCTCACAGAACAGACTTCACTTTTCAGACCAATAGCTTTGATCTTAAAGGTGATAAGTATTACAGAAAACATGAGGGGAAACAGCTCAGCTTCCTCCCTGCTTTCCATCCACTGAAGTATGGGACAGTTGTGTGTTCTTATCCCTATGGAGCTGGGATCCAGACATGGAAGACTGCCTTGAAGGATGTGAGGAAAACATCGCAAACACATCTTATGATAACTTTGTTCTTATTTGTTAATGAATTCTCCAAGGAGCAATACCCAGAGTGCTTTCCAGCATTTCCCTTGTCTTATCGACAGTGACACAGAAAGCTTAGACTTCAGGCACTGAATACGAGGGGCTATAAATCCCTAGACTTAGTCCAATTTCATCTGCCTCTGAACAGTTCAGGGGAGCTCTGCATTTGATCTAAATTGTCCCTACCTTACACTCCCTCACTCTCTTCTTCTTCTTGTCATGTTTTATATACTTATTGACTTTTACAGAGCTTCCCGAGTAATTCTTCAAGGAAGATTGACTGATTTAAGGGGTTAGTCATCCTGCAGGTTAGTAAACATGACAGCTGGTTGAGGATTAACAGGAAATCATGAATAAAATCATTGGGATTGATAAGGGATTCTCAAGCAATTAAAGTCTTCTTACAGAAAGTAAAATAGAAAAAAACCAAACAGTGAAGGTCAAAGGAGAAGGATGACCTACATGCTGACAATCACTGAGTCCTGAAATACAAGATGTACTGGCAGAGTTAGTGTGAGATGGTTAACAACAAGGGGATAGATGCTAGAGAGCTGCAGGCCACGGTGTAGGAGACTTGGCAGACTGTGTAGGACTGGAATAGCTGTGGGACCAGCAGGTCAGTGCAGGGGCATGTCAACAGGGTGGTGTGAAGGTGCAGAGCGAGATTAAAATGAGCTGGCAGACCAGTCTGGGGGTGCTGTTTATTGCCTGCCCTGTGGTGCCAATGGTACAGAAAATTACAGGACAAGACCACTTACTTCTTCAGATAAGAATTTGCTGATGTGATGCAGATACCAGACAGATGACTTCAGGTGACTTCCTCCACTTCCCAATACCTTTCTCTACTTCATCACTGTGACTGAGGTTTGCTGACTACTGTCTGCTTCCTCCTTGCTCTCTGAGTGGTTTCCCTTGTTACTAATCTCCTGCATACAGCATCTTTCTGTTCTCTCTCTTAACCTCCAGATTCTTCTCCTATATTGTAAATCTCCATTGATGACTTTAACATTCTAGGTGTGAGGGGCTCTGGCACTTTGTTTAAAGAGCTGGAAATGAATTGGAACCTACTAACTCTGGAGAGCCCGTACCAAGAGCCATCTGTTGTGAACTGGAAATGCTGATTGGTATTCAGGATGATGAGCTCCAGTCTTGCGTATGCTACCTGGCCCCTTGGTTGATTACTGAGCTCCTGACAGCTTCTACTGTATGTCACAGTGAGAAATGTCAGGACCAGTCAGGAAAACATGTTTGGTTTGAAGGGAAGGAGCCTTGTGTCTCATATGACTTCACGTTTGTCCTGTGGGTCAGAGCAAGGAACGCTGTGGGCCAAGGGATGTGTTTTAGAATACTCATTGGAATTTGTATGTTATGATAAGTTTTGTCATCTTTTGATTTTAGTCTGATATCCAAGATCTATGTGATTAAGGGGGCATTGCAGCTTTCCTTTTATTTTTATAAAGCCTAGATCAATTTATTTTACTTTTATTTTTTGGCTGTGCAGTAAAGCCTTTAAAAAGGGCACATTTAGGTAATGTTTAAATCTTAGAGCTAGAAAGCAAAAGAAACAACACCCAAAACGCTGTTGCTCATGTTTGCGTTTTGTTAATATTTAAGTACTGTGGGTTTGCAGAATAGTTTGATTTATGGCTTTTGTTATACAGGAACGTGTGGGAACACATTTAGAAGTCAAACATAATCTGTGATGGGGTTGTCCAGCTACAAGGTTTCTGGAGTTCTTGGTCTCAATAAGGTGTTATCTCAGGACTGAAGTACAGCACTAAGTGAAGTTTGTACGACTTGCTGTTGACTAATCTTAGTGTTCTTCAGCTGTTCTCACTCCTCAGGAGCTTCCTTAGTTTCAGGTGTAATTGTGTTTAAGTTTATTAGCACTTTGCAGGAGATCTGGGCTCTGCCCTTTCCCCACCTGTGGTTTGGTTCATCTGGAGGGTTCTGGAGCAGCCGTTTCCACCTAGACAGAAGAGAGACTGCTTCATTTGTTTTCATGTACGATTCCAAGAGCCCAGCTCACGCTTAGCAAATAAAAACATCTTAATTTGTAAAAAAAAAACCAAAAAAAACAAAAAGAAAGCAAAAAAAACCCAAAAAAACCATAAAACCCAAAACCAAAAACCCCCCCAAAGTTATATTTTTCTGAGACCATTAAGCAAGGATGAGCAGGTGATAAACTTGAAGTTTGAGCAGTGAGTAACAATGTGGATATCAAACGGGCTGAGTAGTTTAATTCACCCTGTTCTCTTCCTTTTCAGAGTCCAACAGCCGACGGGCAGTGAGCAGAGGCTACCTGGGTGAATTGCTGAGGCTCTATCAAGACTGGCATCGCAATGATGTTTCCAACAACTACATCTATATTCGTAGGGGTCTCTTGCTCTGCCTAAAGCACATCACCAACATCCAGCTGGGCAGGGAGACTTTCCTTTTATCCAAGGGTATGGAGATTCTCTTTACAAGTGCACAGGTAAATGGTGCTTTAGTAGCTAAGTGAGATAGATTAGATAGTGCTAGGTTCTACCTCACAGTTCAGGAAATTCCGTAGTTTTATCTTGAATTTATATAGCACATCAATGAAAAATATGATAATGTTAAAATATAATTAATTTTTCACAGTACTTCAGAAAAGCTGAAAAATTTCAGTTTAAAACTAATTCCTACTGAACCTGATGGGAATTGTAGTTCAGGCTTTTTAATGCTCTTTATTTCCCCTTTCTGCCCTGTGGATCCTACTGTCTGCTGGTACTTCCTCTCCCAAAGAACAGTGCAGTATCTCCACAGAAGAGTTGCTTAAGTGTTTCATGAAATGTTTTCTTTCAGATATCCAGATTGATAATTCCACCCAATCAGGTTTTTACGCACAAAAATAATGATTTAGGCAGGCATTTGCTAATGAGAAACTTCCATTAACTCTTTTTCAGGAGTCCCCAATTTTAATCTCATGGAACATCAGTGTGGGGTCATCAAGGAAGTTGATATGGTCCTGAAGGTGGGATCTCCCTGAGGTATAGAAAGGGTAGCCCATAGCAGTAACAGTTTCTTCTCACGTGCTGCTTTAGCCTGGTTTGGAAAAGTTGCTTATGGAGAAATCTCATCTATGTGATTCCTTGAGAAGTGTTTCCATTGTCATTCTTACTGGCCACTGCACCATGTCATTCTAGCACCATCGCAAACAGACAGAAAAGAAAAGCTTGCCTCTTCTCCTCCAGAAAACCCACTGCCTTATGATCCAGTGTATTTGCTTCTTCACCTTTACCATCACTGTAATAAACAATTATCCTGTGACTGAAAGATATTTCTTACTAGCAGTAGAGAGTATGCTGGTAGAGTTGTCACTTCATTGCCCTCATGAAGACTTGACCACATTTTCAAGTGGGATGAGGTGGCCAGAATCAACAGATCTTTAAAGGAAGTGTGGCTTCTGTTAATGAGAAGTCCTTGATCTGCAGAAACTTGAATAGGGTGGATGGCAACAGCTGCTTGAGGGTAGATGTCAGCTCATTCCCTCTCAAGAGCCTTTTGTAGCCCATGTAGGTTTCTGAGCTAACATCTCCTGATAGCTCAGCCTGGGAGCAGCCCCATGGGAAGTGCAAGCATGGGGTCACCTTGGGTGAACAAACAGGAAATGGCACACTAAGGCTCCAGTGAACATTGATAATACTAATCCTCCCAAAGGTTAGAAGTGGAGCGGAAATGACAGCTTCAGGGGCCTCCAGTTTGCTGTCTCCTACTGTACACTACCAGGGATGTCATGGAAGGAGAATTACCAAGGTTAATAAATGCAAAGCTCAACGTTCCCTCACTACTTCTTTGGGATACTGTGAGTTTTAAAGTGTCTCTCCAAGACATGAAGTGTCAGGAGGACTTTGGCAGCCGTCGGAGATCTCACTCGTGCTCTTCCCTTACTCTGTCCTGAGGTGAAGGCTGCTGCTGCTACTATCTGTAATTTTCATGATAGACAGAAATGGGGAAATGTATTCTCTTGAGAGGAATTTTATGCTGTAGGAAGAGTAAAAGAGATGGAGACAGGGCAAGACAAATAACTTCTGCTTGGGAAAGCAATGTCTCTTTTTGTCTGTAGACAGTATTTTAGTGCCTTTAGGAATTTGCTGGCAGTGGTGATTAGCCTTGACCAACCTCTGAGCAGCTAATGAGATTTTAAAGGTGCTAAAAGCTGCCTAGAAAAGTTCTGCTGAAACTGTTTTACAATTTCTCTTTGCTTGTTTTAACAGCCTGCAGTGGAAATCCTATTCACAAAGCTAGTTTTAAACTGAAACCTCTCCAGCTGCTTATTGTATGGACTGACAGATAGCTGAAATGCCTGCACTTTTAATAGCCCATAAGGCTGTGTCTTTACAGGAAGAGCCAATAGTTCATAGACTGTCTCCTTACATAGATTAGATGTGACTGCTACTTGAGGAGAATTTAGAGTATTTTGAGTTTGGCTCCTACCTGGAAAGAAAAATAATTTTAGATAATGAAATCATTTGTGGAAAGGAAGCACTTTCTGCTCCCATTTCTTCTTCCAAACTTGGCTTAGACTTTCATGGCAGTTAAATGGTATATTCACATTAGCAACTGGCTGGCTTTGTGTGCCGTGACAGGGAGTTGCCTACTCTGAGACAAGAAAACAGGTTTGTATCGCCTTTAAGAGACTGGTGCATGGAACATCAATTTGCTGTTTTATCTGTTTGATTTCTTAAGCTTGCCTGGTTTCTCTCCAGCCTTCCTGTACTATGGTCTACTATAAGATAATATTATTCACTTTATACTTCCCAGTAGTAACATCATGTGTTGAAGTCCTGTCTTCACTGTTCTAGTAAAACAGAAGAGTTTTAGTAAGCCAGAGTAAGATTGTTCAAGAATGTCTACATGCAGCAACAGAATAACAATCCTCCCTCAGTTTTCCTTTAACAAGCAAACAAAAGCAACCAAACAGCACATGAACAAGTGAATAAATTGAAACACTAGAAACAAGCAACACATTCTCCTTAGTGTTTGCTCTAAACATAATAAAACTTTCCTTGGAGATGCTTTCAAAATTGTCTTTTTTCTCCCCCTTGTTCCTCACAGGCAGTGATCTACAAATACGTATTAAGATTTTTGTAGTGACTATTGTGAGCATGTCAGCTTTAGATGATTTTTCTAACCTCCCTACAGGAATCCTGGTTAATTCCACTGACTCTTCTAATGCTGTTCAATCATACATGAGAAAACAGAATAAAGTCCTGTACAACTGAAAAAAAAAATCTCAATATGGACATTTTCATATAAAAAAGTACTTTAGAATCATAGACATGTTTAGGTTGGGAAACAACTGGTAAGATCATCAAGTCCAACTGCTAACCTAGCACTGCCCAGTCTACCACTAAAACCATGACCGTGATAGGCTGCTAATTGGATTTAACCCATTTCACCACCACTCTTTGGGTTCAGCCATCCAGACTGGTTTTTAGCCAGCAAACAGTACATCCAAGCCATGACCAGACAGTTTCTTTGGGAGAATGCTGTGGGAAATGGTGTCAAAGGTTTTACTAAACTCTAGGTAGACACCATCCACTGCCTTTCCCTCATCTACTGAGTAGGTCACCTTGTCATAGTAAGAGATCATATCAGTCATGCAGGACATGCCTTTCCATAAACCCGTGCTGACTAGGCCTGATCACCTTCTTGTCCTGTACGTGGCGGGTGATGGCACTCAAGGTGATCTGCTTCATAACCTTCCCTGACACTGAGGAAGTTACTGACAGGCCTGTGCTTCCCTACATCCTCCTTCTGCCTCTTCTCTGGGGGATTATGTGTAATAGACAGGATAACTGCAGGGGACAACTCTTAATGTTCTCCTTTGGTTCCTAGGACTGTTTATCTTGCAAAAATCTGGATCCTATCATAAACACCGTGACTCAGATTCTGAGGAAGTGCTACCCCAAGGAGCCTCTGCCTGTGGAGACAGTGAGAAGTTCCTATTCCTTCCCTCTTCCTGGGAATGCCAAGGCTGAACCTCCATGTGAGGGATCTGAAGGTAATTGACTGAAGGGTGAATTCAGCAAGAGCATGACATGAGGATTAAATGTGGGATCTGAGGAAGGGGAGTCTTGGCAGCCTTGTCCTGAGTTGTACAGTTAAAATCTGATGGCTTAGAGTCTTACTCAGTAGACATGACAGTACTCCCAGGTCTTCTCAGAGCCTGGAGAATGAGAGAAGAGTAAAAGCAGCAAGGAAAAAGGAAAACTACCCAAATTCTTCTATTATCCAAAAAATAATGAAACAAAGCGGGCATGACAGAGGCTGGAGGTGCCATTGCTCCAACACAAGCACAGAGATAGAGGCACTGTGCCCATGTATGGCTGTTTGTGGGGGGGAAACACTGCCCTGCTTCTTTTTCAGTAAAGAATTGCAGGAATTATCCTTTTTCCTTTCTAAAATAAAAGCAGATAGCAATAACACTGCATGAGCGAAAGATGTGAGCACCCGCTGAAAAGCAGAACTTAAGCACAGGCACGATAGCCACACAACCCACAGAAAAGGAGAAATGGTAGACCCTGTGGTACACACAAGCAGTTTCTCTGTTGCTTTCAGTTTCATATGGAAGATGCTCAAATAATATAACAATGATGGCAGTAAAACATCCTAATCTAGATAGTATAGATTAAGAGCATCCTGTAATATTATTGCATCCAAGCAGAAAATCTCTGTATTGCTTTATAATAGAAGCTGGATCCGTATCATGGTGACATTTGTCACGGTTTTGAAAGGCAGTGCTTGAGCTCAAGAGAACAGAGCTTTAAAAAGTGGGAGATTTAGTGCCAAATTAATTTATATTAAATTAACAAATGGGATCTTTTTTAATTAGGGTTGTGGTGAGTTGTAGTTTGAAGGCATGTGGCACATTGAAGAGGTTGCTCCTATTTCTGTAGAGGGCCCGAAGGGTGTATTGGATTGAACGCCTTTGCCTCTTTTCTACTTCTGCAGGTGACTATGAAAGTGATGAAGAGGAAGAGGCTGAAAAAGACCTGGATAGTGAGGAAGAGGAGAGTAAGGAGGAAGTAGGTATATGAGCCATTTCATTAATCATCCACATACTGGAAAGCAAACTTTTCATTGTCTGTTTTGACATCCTGTTAAGCTGTCAAAACACAGAACGTAGATATGCATGTGGTCCCACATAAATACACTACACACATAATAGAGGATACTTGAAAGAAGGAAAAGAGAAAGCATTGACTTTCATTGAAGAGAGTTTCCTGCATTTGTCTCATTAATTGCCATGCTTGTCACCTGGGATGGTGTGGGTTTGGTGGCTTCTCTGTTCCTGTCAGGAGACTGACCAGTGACTAGTAGAATTATGTGCACAGTCAGGGATAAATGATGGAACTTTGACTTCTCCAGGTGTAGACCAGAAAAGGCACTTAGTGGAGAAAACAGAATTATCATCTAGAAAAGACTAACCCTTTTTTTCTTCCCATATCAGAGCATATTTGGGTTGTGCGTCAATCCTAAGCAAAAGGTCAGTACTTTAAAGCCACAGCTGAGGCATTTGAACCTATATTTCTTCTTCATTTGCTGCTGCACATAGACAAATAATACAATGAATTATTCAATACTTTTCTGACTTCTCCCTTTGCACTCTTCCTGCCATGATGTAACTTGCAAAAAAGCCCTCTGTCAGCTGAGAATGAGTGTCCAAACGTTTTTGTTGTGAAAATACACAAAAGCACATATGCACATGTGAAGTGGTGAATGCTGCCAATAGGTCTTCACCACATAAATTGGATTGGGAAGGCATATTAAAGAAATGGAGTTGCAAACACAGTCTAATTAGATATGATCGAGACTTTGTGGAAGGGCATTTTCATTACTTGCCTTGTCTTTTTCTCCTCAAGTATAAAATTGATGTCACCCAATGAAGAAAATGAAGCTAAAAGAAAAAATACCACATTAGCTCAGTGTCCTAACTTGCCCTTGTCTGTTTTTAGCTGCATGTTACAGCTCGTCAATATGCTCATTAAGGATAAGGTTCATAGTGAATTTATCTTCTTCTTTAATTAGTTATTCATTCAGAAAGAGATCCTATATTCCTATATGTCTCTGAACTATTTCATTATTCATAATATTTTACCAAGTAGATGTGATCATCAGGTTTGTTTTTATTTTTTGCTTAAAAGCTTGCTCTGAGCATGAGTTTTAAGTACTGTTTGTCTGGCATACTGGTCATATATCTCTTGTGACAAATCTTGCTAAAGGGAAAGCAATCAGGGAATGGATAATGAACTTTCAGTTTGCCTTTTTTGTATGAGCTATCATTTGCACAGTATTGCCTGGCATTGATGTGGTGTACAAACATTTTCACAGCTACATAACACATATCTATGCTTCCTAGTAATAGCAACCAAACTTAAACTTGGCTCGACACTCCCATCAGTAACTGTTCAGACAGTTCCGTGAAAATCAAAATCATTACATCAACCATTCAGCCTTCCCAGCCCAAATCTTCAGCAAACTTGAAGCTGCTTATCATCATTATACTGTCAGCGGCAAATCCTTTAAACTGACCTCATACTCCATGCAGCTCTCCACTGCGTTTTCAACTGGCCCTTACAGCATTTCAGACTTTGCTTTGCAATACAAGTGTGGTTCAGGATTTGAAATCTCATGGACACTTTTGCATTTGGGCAATTTTATAACATTTTCTTTCAATAATAGCTTCAGAAATGAGTCTATCATGAGCAAATCTCTTCTTTGCTGGCATTTGGTGGGACATACTAATGACATGTGAAATTATTTGAATAATGATGTAGAGTAATGCCCGCTGATCAGTACCATGTCTCCATCCTTCTCTCTTTGTCCCATCTTTTCCTCATTTCTTATGCAATGGCTGAATGCTGACACAGTTCAGTTTCGGTTCTTTTATTGGACATGGAGGAGGTTGCACAGTTGCCTTTGACTGTGAAAATTTCAGATATGGTTCTTTTCCCTGATTCACTGATGGTTGAGATCTAAAAAGCTTTTTTTTCATATAAAAATATCAAGGAAGTTGGAGAGTAAGGAAGATGAATTGGGCAACAGTTTCACAGATTTTTATAAGCAGCGTTGAGATATAAAAATAAAATATAAGCAATTGGTGCCTATAAGTTCAATTATATGGATCTGGGCCTTTCAGTTTGATTGACAGGCACTCAGAGAAACCATGTGGCTGTCTAAATGAAAAGTAGAAGTGTCAAGCTTTCTAATTTGGCTGGTGGTCTGTGAAGACAATTTTGGCATTAATATACTTGGAGGATTTTTTTGCTAAATAGATATTTGATTATCTTTTTCTTTGAATAAGTATATTACCAATTACACTGAGAACCTGTGCCTACTGTTTTACACAGCATAAGCAAGGGAATAGATGATATGCTTAGAAAGAACTAGCAATTGTTGGTTATTTTGAAATCTCCCAAGCTGAAGTGCTTATAAGAAGGTTCAACTTTCATTCAGATGCTGTTAGAAACCACCTTTTCATGGTATGACTACATAGGTACTCAAATACCAAAACATCAAATTCCTCTTTTTCATGATGTAGTCTTTCCTTTTGTGCCTCTATTTTCCTTTCCGTAAAATGACTTTAAGAGTTATGGGACTCATTAAATGAGTATTATGGTATTAGAAAGCGACGGTATTATGCAGACTGTCACTTCCACAATTATACTGTGGGGCTGGTTTAATATACATGCTTTCCTAATTCTGCTTTTGTAGGATTATGACTTGGAGACAGATGTGAAAAAACTGAGGTCAAGCGCAGTTCTTGACCGACCAGAAGAAGAGCTTGGACAATATGAAGCAATGTGTCCAGAACTTTCCCATAATTTTCAGGTACTATCATAATGTGGTTTCCTTTATTTGTGATATTCAAGAGTTTAAGAAATACTTGAAAGGAAGTACTGACAAGAGGTAACTAGACGAGGCTATTGCAAAAGGGAAGCTAGATGCCTTACAGGATTAGGAAACCAAAGATAAAGACTTTTTGCTATACTTTACTGATGAGAATCAAGAGTGATAGAAAGTGAATGATGCTGTTTGGTGCACATTTGGCTGGGTATGGATTAACAAAGCCCTGTTGAATCAATAACCACATGAGAGATCTGTCAGGTAATAATTTGTACCCTTGCTGGCAATTTCAACAGCAATATCAAAATCAGAATGAGATGTGGAAAGTAAATACTGTCAACTAGTGTTTTGAAGGAAGTGATGGAGAAGATTGCACTGCCACTGAGTGAAATGCAGAGTTCTAATCATTGTTATATTGCAGTCTGGGACAAGAAATGTATTCATTACAAATCTTGGAATTTAGGAGACCTGAAAACCATGATTCAAATACGAATCTGTAAAGGATCATTGGCTTAATATATCTCCTGTACATACAATGCTATGACATTTATTATGACCATAAGTAGCCATATGTAATCAAATTATGCTGTTGCATGAAGGTGGGATGGAGTTTTGTATGACAGATTTGCCTCCTTTACCCTGCTGTAACATTCTATATTTAAAGAAAAAAATGCCTTGCAAATTATCTTCCCTAATTTGCTAGAACTATTGGTTTTGGTTGGAGCTGACTCTCTCCAATGACTCAATCTGATCTTTTTAGTTTCTGAGGACTACTGTTGAAACAGCTTTGTGGATAGAGAAATTCTGGCAGGTGGTCCATGGGCTGATTTTACTCTGTCTGTCTCATTGGATGAGTACAATTTTGGAAGGCTTGTAAATATTTGCTCTTTCTTCTTTGAAAGGTTTCCTCTAGAAGGAAGCACAATCTGTCTTCAGTTTCTTTTAATTTCTTCTGCTTTTTAAATTTAAAGGAGCTTGAAACAGAATCTGAGGAAAAGAAGAGCTTAGAGGACAGAACCGAGAGCCTTCTCTCTGCTTCCTCTCATTCCATTCCAAATGCTGCTTCTGTGAAACATCCAAACTACAGATTGAGAAACCAAAGTGTCACAGAGATGGGACCAGATCCAGGGGAAAAGGATTTGAAAGTCCCGCTGCAGAGCTGGACAAAGAAGGAGAAATGCAGATGGGATCAGACTGATGAAAAGAGAGACATTGCAGGAACAGCTCAAGATGCACACTCCTGTGAAGATCCAGCCAGGAATCATGTGCTCATTTTACGCCCCCTCCCAAAAGATCCTGCTTCGTACAAAATAACATTTTACCCTGAATGTGAGACCTTGATCAGTTCTAGTGCTGGAGGGAGCCTGGGTTGCTCAGACATAGTGACAAACCTTCTGGAGAAACACCAAGGAGATATCCCATTCCACAGCCCTCACTCTTACATAGCGAGGGCCAAATGTGTTAAGTCCATACCAGACTACAAAGACATGGCATTCCCTGATTTCTGGGGTCACCAGCCACCTCCTTACAGCAAGCCGATGTTGGAGCGCAAGTATGGGGTTCAAAGGTGATTGTGCTTTAATATAATTACCATAGAGGATTAGGAATTGACAAACCTATTTCCTACCTCTGACATGGACTTTCCATGTGTCAGTGGATGAGTTGTGATCTGTCTGTGAGTTGCTTTCTTTGTCTCATAGGTCAAGGTGGTAGTATCAATCCTGGAGTGAGATTTTTATGGCTTCTGTGAATCCATATTCCAAACTGTTACTGATTAAACTGGTTATTGATAAATGCATCAATGTATATGATGGAAATCTGAGCTGGCCAAAGCTCTGACACAGATTTACTAGTAGATTGTCCTTAAAGTAAGTAGCCCAAGAGCCAGAATGAGCTATGAATCTGTGATCTTGATAGAACACAAATGAGAACAAGTTCATATTAGAGATGGAGAAGACTGTCTTTTTAGGATATGTTTTTACCTTTAATCTTGCTCTTAACCCAGTCACCTTTAGCAACATTGGGTCCCCTCGGGCTCTCTGAGGACAAATCCTTCCTATCATCTTGGAGCTGTGTGTCAGTCAGGTTGCTTTCTGGAATCTCCCTGGTGTGTCCCTTCTTACTGTGCCTCTCACCCTCTGCTCACTTCATGGGGTCCCCCAGAATCTTCTCCTCCTTCCCTAGCATGTGCTTCAGCTTCTGGGAAGTCTGTCATGAGCCAGAGAGCTGCAGTGGGGCAAGGTAAGTGAGCTGCTCTCCCTCCCTGCTGCCCAGCTTACTAGAAGACAACATATACAGCATGCAACATGCAGAAAGCAATCAAACCAGATCTCCCCTCTGCCATACTGCTGGAGGCTACTGATTTTTCCATGTTGTTTCAGATTTTCAGGTGAGGGGAAAGCTGTGTTTTAAAGCTGTACTGGGAGAGAAAGCTCCACTTACAATAGCTTCATCTGCTGTATGCGTGGCTGTGTACAATGACTTTACATTTCTTTTCAGGGTATAAGGAATTACTAGCAGACACCATAGAGACTGGATTCTGTATTAAACTTTAAATTTGATCAACGCTAATCAAATGGCATTTGTGAAGACCACTAATTCCTGACCTCTAGAGAGACAATGATTCTTTCTGCAGCATATACAAAAGCTGAAAATCTTATTTTAGAGGCAAAATCACTCTACCATCTTCTCCTTGCACTGTTGCTCTAAAAGCATTTCTTTTATGACTACAATAACGTGTAACCATACAGCTAAAATGGGAGTAATCATACCATGCTTCAGGGCATAACATGATTGCTGCAAAGGTCAGGAAGAAAATCTGGGATTCCACATTTGATCATCTTTAAGGATCATAGAGCTTCTGTTTAATAATGAGTAGAAATTAGCTTGATTTAGAGTCAAAATTCACTGTAAGACAGACTAGTAAGTTTATAAGTTATGGCACATATTTCCTCACAGGGCAAGGCTGGCCATTTGGGAGATTGGCACTGACTGAGAAGAACTGGGGATAAGTTAAACTTGACAGAATACTCTAAAGAATAGAAAATGTACAGAATCAGGCATTTAATCCAAAAGGCAACTTGTAATGAGAATGGAGCAGGAGATTTGTCATGGTAAAAGAACAACCAACCAAACCCAGCAACAACAAAAAACCAACAAATGAAGCTCACCTGGAATTAGCACATGGAAGTCCTCTTTTTTTACCAGTCCTTCAAAAGATTTGCCTAAGCCTCTTCCTATTTCTTTTACAAGATTATCCCATACTGATATTTCTCATGGTATTGTTACAATTTGCCCTTTTCTTCTGTTTTCCCCTAGGGACAAAGTACTAGATGATGTTCGCCGCTTACTCCAGCCAGGTGATGTGATAGGCAGAACAGTTTTTGACTTAGATGAGCCCAGGTGAGTAACTCAGATTGAGTACTGTAGCCAGGGGCACTGCCAGTGCTGGGTTAGGTAGCGAGCTCAGTTCATCTGTTCAGCCCTGATAAAAGTACAGAAGAAATAACCCAGGAGATAGAGGCCCAACAGGGAAAATATACAGGATGACTAGATTCCTTGTGTGTGGCTCTGGGAAAAGGATTTGCTGTAGAAATCACTGGAGCAAGATAACCTTGAAACTTTTTAGGCAGAACAAGAAAATCTGCACTTCAAAGGGACTGTGTGGTGTTCCTGGACATGTCTGCACTCTGTGTAGGGATTTGGAACAGAAGCATTCAGGCAGATGCTGGGAAGCATACCTATGCATCCAGATGCAGGCTCCCTGCACCCTGAAACATGCATTTCCTACCACAACTGCGCTTCAGTGTCTGTACAGCCAGTGTTATGGGCTGTAGATGTACCCTAAGCACTTACAAAAGGCTTCCAAACACCATGCATCCAGCCTTGTGAACAGTTTCAAGTGCTAAACTATGGCTGGGAACTGTGGTCCTTGAGAAGATGCAGCATAGGGCAGCTAACAGAGTCCCAAGTAGGAAGAAATTGCACTCAGAGGAAGGATGAATGACTTGGGGAACAATTTTTAGAGGAAAAAGGAAAAAGGTGCAAGACAGTTTGTTTGAGGTAAGAGAAAGTTGTGAAGTTGTTCATGATGAATTTAATGGTTTCTAAGCTTTAGAAGGAAAATATACAGGTGAGCAATTATATAAAAAGTATAGTAATTGTATAAAAGTACCTTGTGCAATTAATACGCTAATGGAAATAATTCAGTAGGGAAGGTAACTGGAATAAAGAAAGTAAATATGAACTGGGGCATAAGGGAGTACTGGGAAAAGAAAAGAAGATGCTATTCAGAATCACTAAGCAGGAGTAGAGAATGCTGCATAGGACGGTGCGATTATGGATTTGCTCACCTCTTGCTTTTCTCAGGTCTTGCTTATTAAAAATATTATGTATATTTAAAAGCCTGTCTCTTGAAGCAGCCTGCTGTAGTTATCCTTGCTTTGATTTACTGCAGTCACCCGAGCCCAGATGCTCCAGGCTGTCTGACATTCTTCTCCAAGTTTGAATCGGGAAACCTTCGCAAAGCCATCCAAGTGCGTGAGTAAGTACGCCTGCAGCGGCCGCATCCTATCCTGCCTTCCCACTGTAACCATAGCATGAAACAGTGGAGGCTGCCTGGGTTTGGAAAGGGCTGGCCAGGGAAGCAGAGTGTATGATACAATGCTTTCCAACACCTAGATGTCACAAAGGTACCAGGAGTGAGAGAACAGCTCAAAATGCTTTGACATGACTTAACATAGTGAGAGTATTCAATGATGCGTCTGGGTACTGCTAGTTTGATGATGTTGTTTGGCTTTCATGGGATATTAGAGAATGTGATTGTCTAGCCTGCTGTCCTCAGACTGGGGGTGTTCATAGCCACCATCTTTTCTGGTCTTCCTTTACAGGTTTGAATATGACTTAATTATGAATGCGGATGTGAACAGCAACCAGCAGCACCAGTGGTTCTACTTTGAAGTCCGTGGCATGAAATTAGCAGTTCCCTATCGCTTCAACATTATCAACTGTGAGAAGTTCAACAGCCAGTTTAATTATGGTATGAGTCTTTGGGGGATTGCAGTGGTCTTCTCTTCACAGGGATATCCTTTTAATGCTCCAAAGGTTTTGAATTTTCCATGTCTCTGAGTATAAGGGAGGCTGTAAATTTAATCTTATCTGCCCTGAAATCCACTGAAAGAGTTGCTTTAGGTTTGTCAAAGGACCCTTCTCTATCCTTAGGAGGACTGAGGAGTAAGCTGAACACTGAGACCTGGGAGAGGATTTGTGGGGAAAAAAATGTCATTGTTCTGTGTTTAGGGACTGGAACGGAGGAAGAATGCCATTGGGGTTGGGAGAGGGGAAATAAGACAATCTGTTGGAACTGAATGAGCAGCGTAGGATTGGAAAGTGCTTCTAAGATTTAAATAAATGTAGATAATCCTCAAACAAATATTCCTGATCCTTTGGGTTTATTCAGAAAGACATCTCTGCCTTCAGACCTGCTGAGGCTTCTGCTGATGTTAATGAGTAAAAGAAAGATTCTGTCCCTTGCTGTCTTTGAGCTCCTGTTATACTCTGTGGTTCAGGAGGAAGGCAGCATTGCTCAGAAACAGGCAGGGCAAGTCCCAGCTTTCAATGTCCATTTTAGAAGAGAAATTATTTCTTCTGCATGGGTTGAATTCTTAGCTGGTATAAGCTGCTTTTTCATTTGTTTCCATGGAGCTGAGTTAATTCACACCAGCTCTAGACCCAGCTCGGAATGTTTAATAAACCCCTAATATCAGACTTTGCATTCCCCTGGAGCCCTGCGGATACAGGCTTTGCCATCACCAGGAGAAGTCTCTCAGGATCAATGTACCTAAAACAAATAGCCCTAGGAGCTGGAATGATTTGTCGCTTGTATTAGTGAAACTGGCTGGATGAGTGGCATAATGAATTATAAATCATTTGCACTTTAACCCTAAGGACTGGAGTTCAAGTACTCATGTGGATCCCAAATCAAAATGATTTTTCCCCCCCCTGTTATATTATTCTACTTCCCTGAATTGCAAACCGATTCAGTACAGTGAGTCTGGAATTTTGACATCCTACTGTAAACCCTCATGCAACCTCTGGTACAGCCATCGGCAGCTTCATAGCTAGAGATTCTGGCTACTATTGTAGCAGCATAGAATAGTTTGGGTTGGAATGGACCTTACACTCATCCAGTTCCAACCCCCTGCCACGGGCAGGGACACCTTCCACTAGACCAGGTTGCTCCAAACCCCATCCAACCTGACCTTGAACACTGCCAGGGATGGGGCAGCCACAGCTTCTCTGGGCATCCTGTGTCAGTGCCTCAGCATCCTCAGAGGGAAGAATTTCCTCCTTATATGTAACCTATTGCTAGAAGGTTGCTTGTTATCTGCTAGTTTGGCTGTTGTCAGCGTTTATAATCCCATTTTGTGCACCCAAAATTGTACATGACTCAGATGTTCAAGCGTGCAATGGAAAAGTATATTTGAGAGAAAAACGTGCAAATACTATCCAGTGTAACAAGGGAGGCTAAGCCATGGCTTGCCTTTGTGGGGCTTGTAAGTGGGATTGGCAGTTAAAGCAATTCTTCTGTGGGTTACTTCTGCTGCTTTGAGAGGGCAGGGAAGCTCTAGCTTTATCTGGCTTGGCTGAGCACAGCTCACTACCCCTTCCAGCACATGTATATTTACACACACTGCTGGTAAGAGATGCTGTTTATTTGCTACATTCCCTCTTCACTTTCCTGGGCTAATGCCCATGCTATAATACTAAAATCTTCCATTTGTGATGCAGTGCCAAAGTGCCATGGGTGGCAATATTTTACAGCTCCTGGTTACTGATCTGTTTTGATTTTTCCCTTCCCTTTTGCTCTTGGTCAGATGGCACTGTCTAACTTTCAAATAGGCAAAAGAGGATATTAATGAAACAGATGTGGCCAGGAGCAGAGCAAGTCGGGAGGTGCAGCCTCCACCTCTCTCCTTCCCCTTTTTCCACTAACTTACTCTGCCATGAGAAACAATGGGATTTCTGTGATTCATCAGATGCCTGATTTGTGTTTGTTTTCTAAACCTCAATGTTTCCATAGGGAAAGTGAATGGAAAAATTGCGATTGTTTGGTGTTTTTTTGTTTTGTTGTATGTTTGTTGGATTTTTTAATTAAAATGAGGTGGCAGACCAGTATCAACCATCACTGTGAGGCAGTTTGGGGTGTGCGTCCTTGGGACTCACAGAGAAGAGTAAGAGCTGGCATCTGGGATGTTGAGAGCACTGCAAACCCTGAGCCTTACATCCCTTGCCTGATGAACTGGGCTTCTGGACAGGCCTGTGTCTCTTGAAACTCCCTGTGGCCTCTGTTCTGGAACCAAACACAGAATTGCTTCTTGTATGTGGCCCATGGTGCTGGTTCAGGAAACAGCAAGAAGTCATTCCTAGCTGTAGGCTACACAGCCAAAACTGAGCTGGAAAGGCATTTCTGCCAGTAGCCTTGCTAGCTCTTAAAGCGTTGGAACGGTTAACAGAGAAACCAAAGGAAGAATGGAAGCTGAAAAGCTGCTTACGGAAATATGCCATTGGTATTAATGATTTTCAAGCATCACTTGCTTCCAGCACAAGAAAAGCCAAGTGAAGGCTCAGGGGAGGCAACTTATCAACATGCATAAGTACTTGAAAAGGCTTTTTTCCCTTTTGGAAACATGTTTCCACTGAAGTGCCACTAGCATCATTGCTGGTCTCAGTCGGGGCTGTACTGGGTCTGCTGGATCTGGCTGAGAGCTTCCCAGGCAAGGGCAAGAGCCTTATTGTACCCGCAGAAGAGCAGGCAGGTGTGGAAAGAAAAGGAATAGGAATTTAATACAAAAACTGCCTGCAGATGGGCTGGCTTCATGGAGCTGTGGGTAATGCATACTTGGGTTAGAGCAGAGAGAGCCTCCCTTCTGCCTCAGGGCATGAAATGGTAATATTGTGGAGGTCATGAAGAAGTCGTCTTCTGATATAATACGGTACTAAGAATACATGCTATTGTAATCAACATTTATGGCACCTAAGTACTATTTAGGTCTAATGGCAAGTTTAAAACCTTTCAGTTTTGCTTGTTACTTTCTGAAGGTATGGTACTGAATGCTTATCTAATGCTGTGGTAGGATTAAGGTTTCAGTAATGGTGCAGCCAAGCATAAAATATTGGACTAACCAAATTACTGATCTTGTTGATACCTTCATTTCTATTCTTTTCTTTCCCTTCCTCTGTAAACAGAGCAGCTTGAAGTCCTCCTTTGCAAAGGCCTGTAAGATAATTTATTTTCTAATAAACTCCATTCAGCTCATTTCTTCTGGAGGTGCTTCTTGTACAGACATGGCTGTATTAGAACAAAGCTTTGGGAAATATATTTACTTTACATAAACTATCTGCAGAGAAAGCAGAGGCAAAATAATGATGCCTCTTGTTTAGTCTCTTCCTGCCACCCCTGTCTTCTCCAACCAGGGTAGTTGTGACACTTGAAACTGTTGTTTTATGTAGGCATGCAGCTGGTCATGTATTCAGTGAAGGAAGCTCTCCAGGGCAGACCTCGCTGGCTTCGAGCAGGCCATGATATCTGCTACTACAAGTAAGTGCATCTTGGGTGAATGATTTGTGGCTTCCTTCCCCCTCTCCTCCCCTCTTGTTAACTGTATTGATGTTGTTAACCTCTGACCACCAGTGCCACCTGTTTCAAATATCTCTAAATTGGTGCTAGTTCAATGTGTTATATGCTTCCACCTTCAGAGAACAACAGTAAGTGAGATCTCTATATTAGATGCCTGGGGAGAAACAGGGCATGTGCAGAATTAACTTCCCTAGGAGCAAGGAGGAGGAAAGGGAATGAGGAGTGCTTGAGCTGTGTTGATGCAGCCAGGAATACAAGGAAGCTTAACCCGGAGAGGTCAGCTTTTATGGTGATCCAGGAAGAAATAACCTGGATGGGATCATTGTTTTTCCTTTGCATACATTGATTTTTGTAACAGATGTAGGAGCTGAGGAGATAAAGAAAGGGTTAACATATACATAGGGGTGTTTGGGGGTGTTTATGCATTTATGTGCATACACATATATAAATATCTATGTAGAAATAAACATAGCCAAATACACAGTTATTTCTTTGTGAATCTGTGCCTATATCTTAGTATCTACATGAGCTTCCCATCTCTGCAAAGCTGGAACTCCAGTCCTGGAAGGAAACTACCATGTGGACCATGCTTATTGGCACCATGTAGACCCCGTCCTGGTAGCAGAAACAGTAAGCATTAGCCTTACTTGCTGTCCTATGGGAACTTTTGTCTTTCTACTGGAGCCAGGCAACAGGGGCATAAAGGAGATCTGACGGGCTCAATGGTGACATACATGCAAGGTCCCTGTTTAAAGCTGTTTCTGCAGAGTGTCAGAGCCTCAGAAGGAAAGCTCTAGATCAGTCTTACCTTTAACTTGTGTCTGAGCTAGAGCTTGACTCACATGAGAAACATTCCCACTCGGGTACCTCATTTCCATGCAGAAAATTGATCCCTGTTTAATTCTGGGTATTACAGTCAAAGGAGACAAGTGCAGAGCTTGGAGTTTCAGTAGGTTGAATGAATGCTTTCTATTTTCTCAAGGCTGCCAAAATGCTATCCACAACTCTGATTAATTATTGTAAAGATGACTATTGAAAGGGCTTTCAGGATTAAGATAATTGCTGCGCTGTGGGTTAGAAAATCTGCGCAGAGTTGAAGGCTGGGGAACAGAATAATAGAACAAGAAAGAAGCTGGTGAAGTTCACATACTTCATAATCAAATATTGCATCATTAACTATTTTATCCTGGCCTTACCTATCATGACCTGAAAGCTGGGGCTGAGAATGCCCAAGTGACAAGTTCTACCCCTCCTTTTGTTCTTCTCATTATTTTTTCTATCAAGATTCCTATTCACCAATTTGCATCACTTGGTGTCTCAAGACTCTGAGTATTACCTTAGGCACAGCATAAACAAACCGGTACTCTGGTCCTTGCCCTTAAGACCTTGTAGTTGAAGCTCAGGGTTTGGGCTACCCAATGACTGCAAATGGGCAAGGAAATATCAGAAAACAGAAAGGTGCTGACACAATTAACAACAAGGATAATTGTCCGGCATGGTAACTAGTGTCATCAGGACAAAGCTGAACTTTTCTGATGTTCTAAATGGAATTCCTTTCCTCATGAACTCATGTGTTGAGGCTGATTTTTCAAACTGATGTGAAATAATGGGGTTTTGCTTTGTAAGACATTTTACTTGTGTTGTAGTTCACAATTTTACTGTTAGGTTCAGAGGTGTCTCTGTTCACAAGTGGATGTGATGAGACAATAAACTCTAACAATGACAGTGGGGTGCCTTCCAGGAGTATCAGAAACTCCCACTCTTGTTGCCACAGAAAAAATCATCCCAAATCTCTGTGGTTATTTATTTTTTCTATGTCCCTTTTTTTTTCTTTTTTTTGGGGGGGTGTATGGAGGGGTAGGAGATGAAGGTTCAGATCATCATCTCTCAAGCTGGCATCCTGCCTGTAGCGATCTGAGTAGTTATTCTATTTTGTTCCAAGTACTCTCCACAAACCTTTATTCACCTAACCTTTTCAACCTTAACAGCTAACATACTGTGGTGCAGTGGCTTCTCTGATGCCTGCAACCTCTGGCTTCTGTGAGCATACGTTTCTGGTTGGGCAAGGTTTATGTGCTGATAACCATAGCAGTGGCTTCTCATGTCATTAACAAGGCAGTTACTGCACAGTGATTCAACAGCAGCTGAGATTAAGCTGTGATTATACAATTAAGCTTGTAATCAGAATCTTGTTCAGAATATGTGAGAGAATTGAGTTTTACTGATTTAGAATATTCTGTGTTTTCTAACTGTACATTGAATTATTTGTCAGCATATTCATCCAGGATAACTAATTGTTGTCTGTCTCATTTGCTGTTTATTCCAGGCTTATATTCCAGTGCATATATGCACTTTCACCCCTCCTGAAACTCTATAATGTTTTTATTTTAGTGATTTCCAGTCATAAGAAGTTGTAGGCAACAGAGAAGGTGAAGAAAGTACGTTTGGGGTTGCTTAGGCTTTGGTTCAGAATAGATCTGATTGCTATAGCAGTTATCATGCTTCATGTGTTTTGGGGAATGATCTCATTTTATGGTCTTGGGTATCATGGGGTGGGACTGGCACATTTTGAAGGGAACCTCATCTAATTACTTCTACTTAGAGTTATTCATAAATATGGGAAAAGAGTGATATACCTACAGAAATAAGGAGGAGCTCAAAGATGTCCTTAATTGCTTTTGCAGGAGGGCTTTTATTGAAAGCAACCTCTGAGCTGAAGGACAGTGGGAGGATAGGCACGATTGCAAGATGCCTGGGTGATACACGTTGGCTGATCTTTGCTGACATTCATCTTCACTGAAGATGCGATAGTTCACTCATAAAGATGAATGTTGTGGCACAGCTCCGTCATCGCGTACCTTTCCTATATGTCTCATGAGAGTTTTTATGTTATGGGGAATATTAGCAGTGCTCTTGTCAGAAGGAAGCAGTGACACTTCTGCTCTATTTTATTGCCTCTTCATGAAGTGACAGGATACACCCATGATAAACAGAGTTACAATCACTATAAGATCATCTAATTCACTCGCCATCTTGGCAGCTTTTATGCACTGAATAATATTCTTTTCCTGCAAATTATTTAAGGAACTATGGCAGCATGCTGAACTGGTGACAGGGTGCTTGTGCCTTTGGTTTCATGGCTCATTCTAAGCCTATTATCTAACCTCCAGGTTTTTCAGTCAATAATCAGTTCACGTATAGTAATGAGGTACATGGAGTGTTTCGCTCTCACATCACCATGAAGGACTTTGCTGCATGGTGATCATAGAGGTGTCAGAATTACGTCTTCTCTTTTCAGCATCTTTATCATCATATTAGATGAAATCATGTAGCGCTAGCAGGCCACCCCTCAGTTCTAATGATATCTACAAGGGAGAGCTGAGATACCAGTCAGTCAGAGTTCCTGCCTGACCTTTACGATACAACTGAAAACCTGAAGAGCAAGACGGCTGTGGGAATATCCTGCCTGCAGTCTTGACAATAAAGATGCCTTAACAAAGATTTGGCCCTTGAGAAGGAAGTTGTATTGTGTTTTCCAATTTCCAATGTGGCAGACCCCAAAATAACAGCCATGCCCTGTAAATTGCTAAATACTGGGGGGGTTATGTGTTACTAAAGCATATTTCACTTGGCAGCCACACTTCCGAGGGGTAAGAAGGTCAGGGCATGTAAAATGAGGACACAAGACTCCAGGTGGTAGAAGGATTTTGAACAAAGGGAACAGTGATAGTTTACTTTCCACTTGGACTCTGCTTTGAAATGGCCTAGAAATCTGGGATATTGGTATTTTCTTTGGCCATTCTAGGCTAAGCTGATATAATGCCATATTCCATCACCCACCAGTGCTTTGCACTGCAGACAGGAAGTCTAAAGACAAGGCCACCAAGAGATAATGTTCTTGCATCTTTTGGTGCTTTTGAATTCCTAAGTCACAATCCAGCTCCTTTACTGACCTGTCTGTATCTTTGGCCAAGTGGCATAACCTGTCTGTGTCTCACTTTTACCCATCTATAAAGGATAGAAAATTAGAGTCACTTATCTGCCACCCAAAGAATGGGAATAGATAAATGGGAAGGAAGTTTTAATTAGATAATGCTTGCAGAAGTTTTTAAGCGCAAAGAATTATTGTGCAGAGTAAGTGATAAGTAGTCTTATAATTATTATTAATTAACTCTCCATCACAGCTATGCTAGAAATATGTTACCTGTACATGATTTCTGAAGGAGAACAGAAAGCAAAATGATTTCGCTATTACAAAGTGACTGAAAGGCACAGCAGATACAGCTTTGTTGTGGTTTATGCCAAGCCGTAAATCAGAGCCATGCAGCCTGCTCACTCCCTCCCCCTACTTCCTTCCTTCCTCAGCTCCCGGAGGGATGGGGAGGAGAATTGAAAGAATACAACTCCCATAGGTTGAGATAAGAACAGCTCAGTAACTAAGGCATAACACAGATCACTACCACTACCACCAATAATAACAATGACAAGGGAAATAACAAAGGGAGAGAATACAACCACTCACCACCCAGCCCGACCCAGCAGTCATCTAGCCCTTCCGGGTAACTCCCAGTTTACATCCTAGGCATGATGTGCTGTGGTATAGAATACCTCTTTGGCTAGTTTGGGTCAGGTGTCCTGTCTCTGCTTTCTCCTGGCTTCCCCTCCTCCCTGGCAGAGCA